>LQRL01039619.1:0-17771 GCA_001703475.1 Hydroides elegans
GATAAAGGGCCGAAACACCGACGAAATTAAAGCGGACAACCACTGATGAAGAAGGAGTGCGGGAAGCGGATCAACAAAACATCCGTAAGTTCAACATTCATATAATTTCGTTGTTCATGCTTATATGAATATGTCACGTATGTCAAGTTTTATATGGAATAAATAATAGCTTTTTATCATTGAAATTATTAAAGTTATCATAGAAATTTACAAAATATGCATAAAAATATATAGAGTGATTACATTGTTTCTGTCGAAATATATGTGCCTTTTTTAAGATATAGAGATTATTAACCCGACAAGCAAAACTTGTGCCATTCAACTTGTGCCATTCAACTTGGATCTCATTGCAATTGTGTAAGCTGTGTGTTTTTTGTAAAAATATAGATATTATACCTAATGAACATTTGAAAAATATAAATTTCTTGTGCCATTGTTATTTGTACCTCATGTCTTCATGCATGCATATATCATATATATGTGTTGTTATCAAGATATTTAGCAACAGCAGTATACACGCATACAATATACACTCAGATGTGACATGTTGGTAACATATTGTTTAAGAAACATGTGCCACGTGCAGCTTAAGATTTTGTATAATTGTTTATTGTCTGTAATACTAGTTCGAGCATTAAAAACATAGATAACTTGTATTATTGTCACATTTTATATAGATTGATATCCGGTTTTGAGCGAATAAAGAAAAAATCACGTTAGAATGGCAACAAAATAACACAGAATAACTTCAAATTGTCATCTGTATGACCTCGTTATGATTTCACAATTACTAGAAAAAGGTCATATTTGGTAGGAGTCGTAGAAAAAAAACGCTCTGGTCAAAGCAACATCACATATTCACTTGGTACAAGTTTGGCATAATATTTGGTCAAACTGTTGACTAATAATGATCTTTTTATGGTAGAAAATGACCTTGTGGTGACGTAGCTGTATTTTTTTTCCGTGTTAACTAGGATAAATTCAAGGTGTTCAGTCACGAAATGATATGTTAGCAATTCATGTAAAATATTAATTTTACATGCAATTATAGAGTATAATTATAATAGTACACTATATATTAAGGTCGTCGTATGGCCCGTTAAGACACATAAAACTGACGAGTTCTTAATAAATACATAGTAGTTACATACATAAGAGTTAATAAAAGTTAACGGTGTTTTGTTGTTCCAAACATTGTTTGGTGAATGGTTCTTCATAGTGTTTACGTAGTTTCAAAAGATTGAGTATGATAGGGATAAGGAATTGGGATATTACCTTTGGTTTATTATTATAAGATATATCTATATATAGATGTAAAGATAGGCGTGACAATAAAGAGACAAAGAACATTTTCACCATATGGTAATCGCTCATGCTCAATCGAAAGTAAATTAAAAGCAGAACTAGTATGGGAAATAAGACATTAGTATGTGAGTTAAATTAAGACACTGTGCCTGCGGCCCCGGGCTGATAACAGTAATATCACTGCAGAATGGAGAAGAATATTAAAACTAGACCGCATCCTTGTTCAACTCCACTGAGTATGTTGAACGATTCTGAAAATATCCTATCCAAGTTACCATATTTAACATATGGTGATGGATTTCAATAGACTTACTTAATTTGATGGCTAGCCAATTAAGCGAATTTACTTAAGTGAACATTTCTGTTGAATGTATCAAATGCCCTGGTAATGTTTGCGTAGGCTATGTCACGTGGATTTTGTTGATTTTATATAAATTTTATTGCATGTGATATAGCCCAATAGTTCTTGTAGTAGCTGTAATTGCCTTTTCTTTTCGGTAGATATTATTTATCCCACATATTTTTGGAAGTAAGTTTCGTTCTAGCAACATATGATCAGGCCTTAAAATGTATCCTCCTCTGAGCACAAACACGGAAAGCATCTCTTCAGAAGACTTCAAACTACTCATTTCGTGGGATAATTGTCAAGTTATAATTGAGTTGGTTTTGTCCCGGCAGTAACTTAAGAAAAATGACAATTTAAGTATAGTAGTATTCTACCTTTTAGCCTTTTCTGGTAATAATCTGACATATTTAGACTTAAGCAAGGCAATTCTCCAGAGTGAATGACTGAACAACAAAGAGACAGTCGTGAAATGTAAATAAAACAATATTAACAAACAACAGGTGTCTTTAAAAGATTCAAAAACACATCAAGTGTTATCGACATGCTGAACGACAGTAAGTGACGGACGCTCTTGGGTTTGATCGGATCCGAACACCTATCCAATTTATAAACAATTGGAAAATCATCGCAAGTGATTCTGGATATCTATCAAATACTGTCTATACGCAATTGCTGTCTGCAGGCTATATTGCACAAAACATGGAAATACAACCAATGTCATAATCTCGACAGCAAACCATCAACGATTATGCCACGTCTCACTACCCATCTGCGAGTGATTAGACCCTCCATTCCATCTTGCATAACTTAAAGGAGTTCAAGAAATGTTTATTAGAAGCTCTATAAACTATTCTGAGGCATTGCATCTGCACCCACATTAAAACAGATATCGATTACCTTCAAGCATATAAATCGAACATCAACGTTATGTTCGTTAACTTGTTAAATTTACGAGCCAAAATGACAATTCGCAAGGCACATTGAGCACAAAAACATACATTTAATTTGTTTATCTATAGAAAAAGCAAAACTCCTTTTGTCCTTTTTCGTTCATTTAGAATGAATATGGAAACGTAAGAAATACAATTAGGTTCATGATTTCACTTTATTAGTAATTAAATGTCAATTGCAATGCAAATAAGTTTTTCAGCATACAATTACAATTAGAGGCCACACTATTTAAATTAGTATCATCAAACATTTGAAATTGTATTTCACGTTATCATTTGAACATTAGATAGCTCATGGGCAAATATTCAACTTAATTACCCGATAAGGGCGTTTTTAGTACTTATTTTCCTGAGACAAGAGTGACGTTATCTCGGAAACGATCACTTGAAAAATGCAGAAGTGCGATAATTTCAAACAAAAATTAACATTGTTTTGTTTTGTTCAATATAAGGCAACCGTCTCACTAAACGGAAACAACAGTCTACATTTCCATAAAAATAGAGACGTCCTCGACTTGGTAATAGTATAGCCTTAATACATGTGAATATCCCAATATCCTGATTTTTTTTAAAAAAGAGCTGTTAATGGATATATTTAATTCATAACTTATTTATCGCACTTTTAATTTTTGAAGATATATTAGTATACATGGTATATGATATACATCAGACGCTTTTTAGTTTTTTTCTCGACTCCTGAAATTCCAAAGCTGTAAAGGACGATTAACAGTTTGAAACTCAGTTTGTTGTTTAATTTCTCTTTTTTCCTTTTCCATTTTACATAATTAACTCATCTTTGGTGCAGCGATTTGAGAAATATAAATGTTAAGGCAACGATTTTACTATAAGTCATTGTGGTTAAGTCATTTAATGTTTTAGTCATTAATTACATATGCAGCAATGCATGGCCGAACAAGTTTCAAATCAATTCATTGTTAACAATCAGATATATGCAAAAGCTTATATTAAATTTCATGACACGTATATTTGGCGATTTGTAGCAATAGTTAATGTTGAAGCATTTCATTATAAAATATTTAAATTAAGTGCAGAAACCGGATCATTGTTTTATATTGTAAAGGCACAAACTCAATTTGTAGCTATTTCTATGTAAATTGGTTGTAAAATGGATGTGTTGGATGAGGTAATGTGTAAAAGCTAATGGAATTACAGTCCTGTTCACTGTTAGTATTTTATATTGCGTGATGAATACTATGCGTGTAAAGCATTACTCTAATAACAATTGTTTTGATACAAAGTCAATTCATTCAAGTACCTCGACGAACAGGGACATAGTTAATATATAGCACATGCACGTTAATGCCAAGAATTTTAGTGATGTAAAAGATGAATTTCCTCACCGCTATTTTGAGTCATGGCGCACTTGGCGAGGGAATAATGCTGCAGTTAGTGAGTGGTGTGAATAAATCGATTGCGTGTATATTGGATTACGGAATTTTAGTCAGCATAAATAGAATCCCATGAAAGCAGTGCGTTAACGCGTGTTGTTTATTGTAGACAGGTTATATATGACATTGAAAGAGAGCCTCATGATCCTTATCTCAGTGCTTCTTAATTATTTGAATGCCCTATGATTATCAGCTGTATTAATATTAATCTTGCCCAGCTGTATCATTATCCGTTTAATGTAGCTCCATAGTTAATACAAGATTTTATATTTTATCACGTATTTTGTTGACAGCTTAACGCAGTGAAGCTACTTCACGGGCGTAGTGTGTGATAAATCCAGACGGACTCAAGTGGAGAAACAACCTTGCACACAGCGGCCTGACAAGTTAACGAAAGGGTTTTTGATTAATGATCATGGTGTTGATGGTAACCCATGCACAAATTATCTCGGCATCAATTTGGATGTTGGGCCAGCTCTCACATTCACAGGTCTTGCCATGGTGTGATAAACTGTTTGTACAAAATTAATAAATATGGATCTCATTGCAATGATAAACTTAGAATGAAGCCTTTTATTATGCTTGAAGAATTCGTTAAAATGCCCAATAAAATATTCATTTTTCGGTTCTCTTGATATTTAATCAACCGTTATGTAATGAGCTTTTACACAAGTTGAATATGATAACAGTACGAATAAGGATCGAATATCTAAATCATATATTTGAGGCAATATGAAATATTATAACGCTAAACAAAAGTCACCACGACCATATTTTCTCGTACGAGGCATAAACAATAAATATCATAACAATATATACACGTTGAACGAAGTCTTCAAAATTAAATATCTAAATACCATAGCATTTGGCCAGAAATTAAAGTAATTGGCTACAATTGTATATTTCAAAATTGTTGTGTCAATATGTGAAAATATTTGTATACAATTTATATATTAGTATATCTCTACAACGAATAAAACAACTAGCGTTTAACTAAATCATGTTAACAAATATATATTTTGGAAAGGATGGCCCCATTCTGATAAGACACTGCAACAGCATATGTAGCAGCGCATCGTTATGAAACAAGATATGAAACATTTAAATAAGTGTTTTGCTTTCGGCAATTAATTCTCTGTTATCAATGGAACAAGTTTATATGAGGTCATGCATCTATACGCTGTGTGATGTATTATTTCATTTATTTGGTCACAACGCTGTGATTTCGATACATGATGATTTTTGTTGCCATGGACATGTATAAAATCATTAGCCACGTTTTGAATATAGTTTTAAACATGATATTTCTATTGCATATACAAACACGTATTATTAAGAACGACTTTATAAATTAGGATATTTAATACTTATAAATTTGCTGCTGTTTGTTATGAAATGTATTGATGAAATAACTTTTATAATTTCGAACAATATTTTCTGAATGTAGATAAAACGAAAACATGATGATGGACAGAGATAAATATGCTACGATCGAGTATTCAATGAGTTTGAGAGCAATCATAGTCCAAAGATGAATTCGAGCTATTGCCTAAGTTGGAATTTAAACTTCCGGTACAAATAAATGTTTGTTATTTAATTTCAAGCTAGGCAATCAAATACCCTTCCATAGAGTTATTTAGAATTATCAACGGTTCAACGTTACATATTTAACTGACTCATTAACTAGATATAACCAATATTAAATCATGTGTAGTTTGAATTTTGGAAAGAAGTCGCATCAATCATATTTGAAGAACATGTCACAAAAATGTAAACATCAAAAACCGATATAGGTTATCAACAGTTGCGATGGGCATATGAAAAAGCCTTGAATAAATTAAATGGAAATAACCAACAGTTAGTTTGCTTCTTGGTCACAGATGATATAAATGCATTTATTGAGATCAAACTATAATTATTTATATGTCAACCGATCATCCAGAATGAAAAACACATGCGTAAAATATTTTTAAATTTTCTTCTGCTATCCAGACCATTTACGCTGTCGTAGTGTGTGCTCAATTAAAAAAGGAAAAATCAACACAAATAGCATGTTTTGAATAAATTTTATGCATCATTTGCTCTTTGGATAGGTAAATTATTTAAATATTAGCTATGCTGTATAAACATATTATCGTTAACTCATAAGTTCAATCGGGTTCTCTTTCACAATTTTCTCCTGAATAAGCAAGTCACGTGTCTGTATGCTGTTGGCAATCTCGCATGCAAGGCCAAGTGATGCAATGCATGTGTTTATTGATATCTTAGAAACACCATATATATATAAATATGCATGTGTGGCTTAGCCCTTGATTATTTAGGATAATAAATAATTACGAAAGGTATGTTGTTCCTGTTACAATGCCTGGTATTGGGCCTGAGGCAAATCCAGAAGCATCTCATTTTAATATGATTTAAGTATAGCTTTCATGTTATCGTGATAATAAACATTTTTTAGAATAACAAACATGAAGCTACTTCTCTCTTTACATTTAAATATCAACTAATTTTTACGCCACATATCTGATTTGAGCATGACTGCTCAATGAGTCGTGGTTTTGTAAATGAAGCTAAATCAGTATAATTTGCAAAAAAAATTATAACATCATCTAAAGATTCACAAATTATCTCGGTGTCGACAAATCAGCTGAAAAACCACAGCTTACAGGATGAGTTTGAATGGACGACGGCGATATGCGGAGCAAGTAGCCTTTCTTCCTTTACTATAATGCAGAAGGTTATGGATGCTGGCGCCCATTTGTTCAACATTAACAGTGGTGGTGACACAGCCTTAACATGGGCGTGCCTCCATGAAACGGATACATTACCGAAAGTAAAGTTTCTTTTGGATAAGGATAAGGGATTGTTGCATGCAGCCGATAGCAGAGGATTCAGTGCTTTGCACTGTGCGGCACAAACGGGGCAGGTCAATGTGTGTGAGTATTTGCTGCAACAGGGCGCAAATGTCGATAAATTGAGCAATGCAGGTTCGAGCAGTATGCACCATGCTGCCACAAACAATCATCCGGCTGTCATAGAATTACTTTATCAGCATGGGGCCAACCTTGAGCTACGCAATATATTAAACAGGTTACCACTTCATTTATCCGCAATAAAAGGTTCATATGATGCACTTAAAACGCTGATTGAACTAGGCAGCAACGTAAACGCAACTGGTTGGAACCAGCGCTCCGCTCTCCACAACTCTGCATCGGCCGGCAACATCGAGTGCTGCAAGGAGCTGTTAGAACGCGGCGTTCCGGTCGACGTCACGGACGAAACAAATGCAACACCTTTGTATATGGCAGCAATGCAAGGCCAAGCGAACTGTCTAAACTATCTAATCGATGAACATGGAGCAGCCATTAATACAAAATCAACATCAGGTCACACCCCACTACATAGTGCATGCGCTAATTGACATTTTAGTGCCGTGCAAGCCTTGATTTCACACCAGGACTGCGATGTCAATATTACGGATAACAACGGAAAACCGTCATTGATCTTGCGGCTGCCAATAACCATCAGCATATTGTTTCATTTATTCATTTGCATTTTGCAAAGCAAATCACAAAACCAATAGAAAGAGAGCTTTCCGCTATGAAAAAGGAAATGAAGGTTTTAAAGCATCGTGATGACATTACTCAGGGAATAGACGCAATGTGTATCAGCGATGACAACAAATCATCAGGTCAGTTTAGAGCAGATATACATAAGATATTTTACGTATTCATAATTTATAAGAAATAAACCTAACGTATATATCATAAATTCTCAGCGTGTACTGCGTAGTTATTTTTTTAAAAAAGCTTGAATTTACCTTTGTCTAATGAACACACATGCATATTTGTTTGCTTTAGCAATAGAGCTGAAGAGGGCAGTAAGGAAGAACATGCACTGGTTGGTGCAGAATTTAGAGCCAATGGACCACCTAGACTATTTGTTCTCACTTGAAGCACTCAATCGCGAGGAGTATGAAACAGTTCGAAAGCAGCTAACTGCTGCAGAAAAGGTAACTTACTTTTGCATTTTATTTAGGTTTCAATATGAATTTATCAGGTTTGACTAATTATACGCAGAATGCATGTTTTTCAAAATATAAACATTTTGTATCTTTTGTATAAGAATGAATCCAATATTGTTTCAAAGCGAACTAATATAGACGGAATACTGTTCTGCAGTAGATCTCAATAATAGATGACACCATTATCATAACACTACATAACGACATATAATGTTCCTCGTTATCATGGTTATGATCATTATAATTCAAGATTAGATGTCTTCATAAAGTAAAAAAAACATATAATTTATTTTATTTTGTTTGTTTTGATTATTAAGACCAGATGTATGATTCTTGCGCTGCTAGACAAACCAAATGATTCATGGGCTCCAATCTTTTTGGAATCGCTTCGTGCCAGAAGTACATTTGCAGCTGACAAACTTCTTTCTCAATAACGAAGCAATAAAACAATGAAAACCTACGCACTACCATAAGCACTTCAAACTGTGTAATAAAACAATAAAGCTAGAAGTGGAAAACTCACAGCTTAAATATGAGTGATGGTTGATATAGTTAAAAGGGTCTCTAGAAATGTATAAACCGATAAAAGCTCAAGTGTTTTATAGCTGATACCACTTTTGTAGTTAATACAATAATGCAAACCAGATAAGAAAATATAGAATGTTTTAAAATGCTATGTGAAGTGTTGTTCAAACGTTTAATATGTATACTGAAATAAGGCCTACATATCTGTTAATGCAAACATAGAATATACACTAATATTATTGATGTAGTCTTCTAGTAGACTTGTAATAATTACTTATTGAATATAGCATATCCATGGAGCAGATGTTGTTGCTTCTTATCTAAATCATATATAAGATATCGTATTCTTTCTATGTGCAATGTGTCTAAAAGTCAAGTCACTTAATCGTTTTTGTAAGTGTTAATGATAAGTTTGATATGTGTTCTATTTATGATTTTGCTTTTAATGCAGGGCTTTTTGATAAATTGGATAACAGTGACATGGCGACCTGGATCAAGTGAAATATATGTTTATGTCCGTGTTTTTGATAATGTTATCACATTCGTAGCGTCAAGATAATAAATTTTGATTTTTTTAGTTCTTTTAAATACAAGTGTTCACTGTTTAGTTGAACCAACACGTAACATGTTTTAAAGATCACATCGAAGAAGTTATTTGGTCAAGCAGTTGGTATACACACCAACATGATTTAGACTAATGAACATGATCCATGAATTATTAATGTGACAATTGGTAATTCAATGTAAATTATTTTGAAAATACTCTGTGCATGCCTATGTTTATGTTTCGATGATTAAACTATGTGTGTATTTCACCCGATGGATTCTTTTTTGGCGCAGCATCGTGTGAAAATTTAATAATTATCTGATGTTAATAAGCTTAACATATCAGTTATATGAGTTTTTATAGTTGTACTCTGACAGTTATAACCATGGTTGCTGTTTAAATAATTATGTATAGACAAAACTGATTTTAAAAGGCCTCATCAATTCAATTATCATTCAAATAATTTTTGTTAAATGATAATCTTTGTAATGATGAAAAATGAGATGATTAAAAAAACAGTGCTAGTTGTACATTATGCATATTTTAATTTTATTATTGGTGTTAATGTCTTATAAAAAATATAAAACCATTACGAATTTCTGAAGTATATCAAACCACATTGAGTGTTTACAATGGTACTCGAATTAAATATATATTTTACTACCAACATAACTGGTCATTTATTTATCTATAAAGTTTATTATTTTATAAGGTCATCAGGTATAAAGTGAAGGATTCATGCTACTGAAAATACTTTATATCAAGGGTTATGCTAATGAAACTGCTCTAAATGTAAAACGTAGATATAGAAGATATAATAAGTTCAACGTCTGTATTATTTGTCGCAAAATTTTATGTTGATGATCACTTTATTCTCTATCGTAAATGCTTATGACACACGCTTGAAATACTTTTAAATTAAAAGATGTTGATATAGATTAGTTGTCAAAATTGAATCTAAGTATGTGTCACACTAAAATAAAGGCATTTATCTATACAATGATCACCCACTAAAACCTTTCAAACATATTGAGAAAAAAACTTATTTTTAATAACTAGCAGTAACGAGTAGCAATTTACGACCATATCGATATTACAATTTTATTTTCACTTTTTCTAGGCCAATAAGTTTCATTGGAACAGAAAAGAAACACCTTTAGCAAAAAAGTATTGAATATAATACAAGTGCCCATCATAGATTGTAAATAACACTTTGTTAGACAAAGTTAAATGATCAATTTCGAAATGTTTTTTTTTCACTTAACATTTCAAATGTCATGAAATTATGAAAACAGGTGATCCTCAAACTGATCAAATTTCCAAGCTAGAGGGTATTTTCTTGAAATTTCAAGGTTAGCTGGATTTGGATGGGGAACATGGATGGGGGACACCTTTGGTAACCAGCACATGAGGTGCTCTTTAAAAATCATAATACCTCAATTCCCTCTATTCAATTATGCAATGATGCAAATTATATGAATAAGGTCATGAAAAGCTGCATGAGCGCATACTTTGAAAATAATAATGTAAAATTAAATGTACTCATAAACTTCAAGGCTGTTTCAAGGAGATATCAGCTAAACAAGGCTTATCAATTAAAATCAGTTCTGATCAAATTCGATTCACAAAAACAACGCTTAAATATTACACATTTGACAAAGTCGCACAACTTATAGCCAATTTTCACCAACTTGTGGTCATTAATTTTACAATGAGAGAATTGCCATGCATAGTTGAAAAAAGAAAAATGTTAATTTGTTTATTATTTATTGCCGAGTGCTTTTTATACACCTTATATCAATAGCATATTGTTTTTTATTTGTGAACACGCGACCACTCCTTCAAAAGATGTCTCCAATCCCTTCACGGCATTTTATACAAGAAAAAGGAAGCCAATTCTATATATTCCGAAGAAGCAAATTGTAGCATAAATTAATGGCTATAGAGTTGTTTTGATATGCAATATTACAATAAGCTGTGTAGTTGCAGACGAGACGAGTAATACTCTGACAGTCGTCAAGTCTACTACAAAATTACCAACGGTCTAAAAATTATTTAACTTAAGTGTCACAAATGTAATTGGTAATCCACAAACATACTTTTGTTCAAAACATATTTTTAAAAAGCCAATTATTCAACAGTGAGGATTTCCATCGAATTGACATAGGCATTAGCGCGAGTATATTCTTAAATTCATCCTATCAAATATGGTTGTCTTAAATGCAGTGGTTCTTGCCCTTGCTCTGGTTCTGTTGTACTGACCTAAATTGCATTTAATGTTTTAGAATCGCCAACCATAATGAATACTACTCCTAAACATGAAGACAAAATACTGTTTTTACGGGTTCTAGACAACGGGTTTCCTCATATAAATACATTTTCAATTAACTTAGAAATGGTTTGTCGTATCTTAAAAAGTATTAAAGATGAACCCTAGATTCAAATGCAATATGTAAGAACACACTATTTAAAAAAATACCATTTTGAAAAAACATGTTAAATGTGTATACACTTTACTTTTGTAGCATGTTTGTTGAAAGAGTGGTAAGCATTTGTCATTACCGGTTTCTGATTATCAAGAGTGTTTTTTTCGAAAAAAAACTAAGCATGCCCTGGGCGCTTTTACGAAATGATTATCCTTATTCATCAAAGGCAACTACGGCATATGTAGCACCGCATCTTATATGAACCTGTTTAATTCTTGTAATAAATGTTAAATGAATATCAACACATCATGTTTTTTATGAAGTAATGTAATTTTACAAGGTATAAGATAATGTACGTTTTATTTCTTTCCTATGTGAGGTCTTAGAAAACGTTATGCTGTGTTCTAAAATTGGCATATGTTTTATTTACGTAAGATTTGTAAAAACAAAACTTTGATAACAATGAGATTCCAAACTATTTTTGTTTGTAGAAAATCTTGGGGTGACTGCCGAGATTGTGTTATACATATGCCTTTGAGTAAATTAGGACCAGTTGTGTTTCAACGCATCATGATCCTTCTTTTATTAGGAGCTTTAAAATAAGATAATGTGCGTTTATGAATAATTGAAGAATACCAGGTTCACCGAATATGATAAGTTTGAAAGTAAAGATCGTTGTTCGTACTGAAGATGAGTTGATTGCTTTTCGACGTTAATGAAACAATGACAACTATTCAATATCAAATAGCACAATATAATGTGCCAAATTTGACGAAGAACAACTGAATAGTTCATAATCACTAGGAATCTTATTATGCATCACTGAAGATACCTTGATGAATTCAAAACTTTGGGGAAATGCCTGACCAAACATGTGCGTATTGCTTATAATAAGTTTATTGTGTGAATCCATTCATTATAAGATAAATCAATACATTTTTTAATGAAAAATCCTTTTAATTTAATTATTTCACCTTTATTTATTTCAAAGACGGTCCATATTATCATTTAATTTTGTAAACGCATATCTTAACGCATAAGATATTTATTTCTGCAGCAGCTGTATTTTTTTCAAGAATACAAACAAATACGTAAAATCTTCATTAGTAAATATGATTCAAATGCATGATACGCATTATATATTTTTTGAATTTTTGAATGATAGCACTGTTTATTATATGGAGTAGATATAATACAGTTTTGGCTTAGTGGGGTTCTCTCATTACAACAAAAGCCTTACAAATCTCTCCTGAATAAGCCTGTCACATGTTCCTGTGCCGTTGGCAATCAGGCATACAAGGCCAAGAAATGCAATATATATGTTTATTACTATTTGAGAAAAAAAACATATATATTATTTTTTCAAATCGTGGACTAGTCTCTGCTTTTATATGGAATCTCCTTCATAATGTTTTTTTTAACATCAATTTGTATCTCGAAGGAATCATAGATAAACACAGAAGTGACTAACTATTGGTCGCCGAAGATCCAACTTTTAAAAATGTTTTATGCAAAAGCATGATTTAAATAAAAAATATTCGTTAGCGTTGATAAATTATTTTTGCTCATGGAACATAAGGCTCATGTCCTTTTTATATTCACAAATTCAACTGGCCAATTTCTAACGACACATATGCAATTCGAGTTGAACATGCATGCACCGCCTTTCGTGGTTTCCTATTGTAATCAGCCGAAAAAAAACATATTTGTTATGAATATCATTCCGATAATATAGTTATTATCAGATCTATCTGGGTTTAAACCTGAACTTGTACACGACAATTTGTTTAAGCCTTTAACGATGTCTTCGTCCGCTCAAAAAATTATTTAATTGAAAATGGTATATGATATCATGACACAGACTATCACTGAATAGTTTATTCAAAATGAGTGGATATTTGTCATATAAAAATGAATAATAAGTTAGATAGAATATGTACATAATAAGGATTCATATAGATACAGATTGATTTGTACTCAACAGAACATTAACACTCTTGTTAAGACATTGAAAAAATACATAAAATAATTCATACTGATTAACTTAAGTGACCGACGTAACACAAAGGACCTGTTAATGTCATGATGGTGCTGCAAATTACGATAACATTTCTTATTTGAAAACGATCATTCAACAAATTTCTACCGAGTATACTGATAACTTATGAATCCTAAGTACATATAAAATATTTTATGTATAGCGTAATCTATGGTCTGGACTTACTAAGTATATGCTATAAAGTTAAACAAAAATATGCTAATTTGGGCCTTACTGTAGTCATATATAAAACGGTATGTGCATTGTGTCATACAGTCACTGTCAGTCTATTGTAGATCCCACAATCCATTTCGATTGTTAAAAATAAATAATATTAAAATGTCATCAAAGGAAATACAATTGACACAGGCAATCATTGACGGAAATTATGACAAAGTAAATGCATTACTCAAAGAGAGTGATATTAAAGAATGGATAAATAAACAAGTGTCGAAAAATCAGCTGGAAAATCATCGCCTACCGGATGATTTTGAATGGACGATTGCTATTGGAGAAGCATGCAGTGATGCTACCTTTACCATCATGCAGCAGGTTGTGGACGCGGGCGCTAATCTGTTCAACATCAACAGTAATGGCCACACAGCCTTCACATGGACGTGCCTTCAAAAAACGGATACATTGTCGAAAGTTGAGTATCTTTTAAAACGGGATAAGAGATTGTTGCATGGAACCAATAGCGAAGGATTCAGTGCGTTGCATGATGCGGCATATACGGGACAGGTCGATGTATGTGAGTATTTGATGCAACAGGGCGCCGATGTCGATAAACAGAGCAATAATGGGTCAAGCAGTATGCACCTTGCTGTCAAGCGCAACCATTCAGATGTCATTAAACTACTTCACCAACATGACGCTAACCTTGAGCTACGTAATCAATTTAACAGCACACCATTTCATTCAGCGGCATTGGAAGGTGCACATAATGCATTGAAAACACTGATTGAGCTAGGCAGCGATATCAATGCAGTTGGTCAATGGAAACGCAACGCCCTCCATCACTCTGCGTACGCCGGCAGCATGGAGTGCTGCAAGGAGCTGCTGGACCGCGGCGTATCCGTTGATGTAAGGGACGAGAGCAATGTTACACCTTTGTATATGGCGGCTTCTAACGGTCATGCTAAATGCATTAATTTTCTCATTGATCATCATGGAGCAGATGTAAATGCACATAAGAACTCGGGCTGGACACCACTTCATCGGGCATGTGATGGAGGACACCTGGCTGCTGTACAGGCCCTTATTTCGCATCCAAATTGTGATGTCAATATTACGGATAACGAAGGAAAAACTGCGATGGATCTCGCGGCCGCCAATAACCATCAACATATTGTCCTGTTTTTCTCGCAGCTACATTTCTCCCAACCAATACAAAGAGAACTGTCAGTTGTAAAAAGGGAAGTGAAGGCTCTTAAACAACGCAATGAAGTTGCTAAAGGTATAGGTGGTATGTCTATCAGCGACGACACCAAATCATCTGGTAAGTATAATGGTGATGAAAGCGTATTAAAAATGTATTCATTGGTTTAGTGCTATAACACCGCATGCTAAAAGTAAAGAACGCCTGATTTGTAATTGATCCTATTTGTTGCTTATCTTTAAGCAATGGAGCTTAAAAAAGCAGTAAGAAAAAACATGCACTGGCTCGTACAGAATTAAGACGCGATGGACCACCTCGATTATTTATATTCATTAGAGGCGCTCAATCGCGAGGATTATGAATTTATTTTGAATCAGCTAACTCCTACAGAAAAGGTTGGAATGTATTTCTTTTCTTTTTGTTTTTAAAATGTCAACATATTTTTTTTAATGACTATCTATATTCTGAATGTATTTACAACATAATTGATATAAATTTATGCCCGTTACTCCAGCAATGCAATGCAATTTTTATAATAATTATGGTTTTTATGTAATCATATGTACAAATTTAAACTTGCATTTTTCTATTTAAGACCAGAAGAATGATTCTTGCGCTGTTGGATAAACCAAACGAGTCATGGGCTCCGATCTTTCTAGAGTCGCTTCGTGAAAGATGTTCCTTTGCAGCTGACAAGCTACTCTCCGAATAATTAAATCAACATTTAACATTTGACATGCGTTGACATCACGGTGCATTTTATTTTAATGTGAACATAAATTGTAAGTAGAGTTGCTTTAAATTTTCCAAAAATGTAGATACGAATATTATCAATAGAATCGGCGGAGATCATTAACAATTGCAAAAAGTAATTCAATATATTCGATACCATGAGATAAGATGAGATTGGATGAGCTTTTGATCCAAGTTATTAGCTATTGGGAAAGTTGTAAATCGACTGTTTAGCTACGATTCAAAACCATTTTGTCTAGGTAAATTATTTGTCTGATTACTCCTTATGAATCATGTGAACAGACAAATACAAGGGGTTAGATTTAATGAACCAATAGGCGTAGTGCATTGTTAATTTTACAACAATCGCCTTTCAGTCAGAATCGATTTATACATGTGTATTCAATGCCAAAGGGTTTATGTGAAATTAGCAACCTGAAATAAGAGGAACGATCAGTCATGCATCGTATTATTGATTAACATGTAAGCAAATTGTAAGTTGCAAATGGTTTGTGTACTCGAGTGTATTTGTCGCAATTGATTATTTGATGAAATATTTATCAGTTGATGTTGACTTTAATTACAGGTTCATGATGACTGTCACAGAAGAAATACTCATTACGGGAAATGCAATGATCTTTTTTAAACCATAAGCGTTTCATAAATGATATATTTACAGCGATACAAGACAAATTGTAATCATGTTTGTTTTCATATATATAGTTTGTATTATATTGCATTTAAATGAGAAAAAAATATCCGCAATTGTTTTTGAACCCGTTAAAACATAAATATATTTACTGTTTGAAAATGGTGCTTTAAATGTTGGGCAACATATAATGTGTTGCTTGTCATTGTTATGTCCTCGATTGAGGTAATGGATAATATGAAGTTTGACTTTTAACGAATAGTCTCTGTTAATCTTTCATAAAATGCCTTTTTACTTTTAATTTATTTACATACAAAGTTTATATGGTTTGCTTTATCATAAACAAATATAAACAAAGTATGTATGAAAAATACTAATCAAATTCATTTATATACAATAAGACTATAAAGATTAATAGTGGGGCCGTTTGTTAAAGCACATTGATAAAATCATAATTGTTATTTGACAAGAACTGTTTGGAATATACCTTTCAGCAATACGACCTTTCAATAATATATGATTTTTGCTGGCTTAATTATTATTCCTGAGAATCCAAGCGTTCTTCTTCTGATACAAAAATGAATCAATATTCATAAAATATGTATTAGGATAAGGACAATACATAAAGCGGCTGCGACAACTCAGGATTAATTAGAAAAGGCAGTGCATGATCTGTTCCTTAGAAAATGAAGATAATCATATTGCAAATTTGGAAGATGCATTCTTTGTTTCACGAAATACATAATTGATAGTGTGATATCAAATTGTTTCTAAGCTGTTGTATTGAATGGTTTTGATATATTTATACTTTTATATATATATATATATATTTGTAAAAAAATTATAAAGATTAATCTATTAACTCAATAGCAAAGTTTCAATGTGTAAATTCGCAATAAATCATATGACCCCTGACAAATAGCATAAGAATATAAAGTTGACATTTGTAAACACCTATTTGTTTCACGGTGGACCAATAATGTTACATTATGAGTTATTTTTTCATAATACAATCAAACTTTATAAGGTTACAATTTGATCAAACCTGTTCGTGTTCTAGAACAGTGTATTAACGCATCATCTGATTAGATAACATGCTCACTAAAGTTGAATAGGTTACTACATTAATCGATGTGTGTAGCATAATCCTAGTTTTATGCATAATCTGACAAAACATGCGCTTTATGCTAAGAGTATTTGTTGTTTTTTATTGTGCGAATCCATTCATTATATAATATATCAAAACATTTCTTATAAAAAGCGTTTATTATGTTTATTTTATCTAAATTTATTTCAAAGACAGTCAATGTTGTCATTTAATTTTGAAAATGCATATTTTAACGCATTAGATATTTATTTCTGCATAAACTATTTTTAGGAATAAAAAATAAGGTAAAATCATCATTAATAATGGTATTTTCAATTCATAAAACACATTATAT
>LQRL01039624.1:0-14647 GCA_001703475.1 Hydroides elegans
ACAGACGCAAGGGAAATAAAAAAATTAAATGATTTTCATGCATTGTTAAATGTCATTAATCAAACTCTAGTGAATATTTAAATGAAAATTGAACCTTCAAATAATCTTCGAAAAAAAAAACAGTGACAAGCAATTATAATTCTACAGATTAAATATTATGTAAATGACATGCGTTCTGATCCCTATTTTTTCAAATAGTAAAACCGTTTTTCTTCAATAGTTATTATAGAAGTTAGATATGGTCAAAGATTCTAAAAATGCACTGATGATGCAATGCAAAAAAAAAACGAAAAAGAGCTTATACGTTAAGCGTTTAAATGATTAGATACGCACAACCTGAGAGTGTTTTATCAATATCAATACAGTACATATGTAAAACTTTAATATATGAAAAAAAAGAAAAATAAAGTTTCCCAATTGTCAAGCTTTTGGTGAAACGTGAAATAATATAACTCTATAAGCAAATAAGCTCAAATGAACTCATATAATGCTTAAAAGTTAAAACGATAATCAAGCAAATCATAAAGTGCAAATATAGGGCTTACTTATAAATGCTTATATATGTTTATAAATGAGTACCAAACAAACTTATGTCCTATATTACTATGGACTATACTTAATACATATTCATAATGCTTACGAAAATATATATTTGATATATGTACAGAGTTTTCACATGTGACACACGCATTTCAATCTTTAAGATTTTCTAGAAGCAATTGTGATGTCATGTGTTTTGTCTTGAAATATATTTTGTCTATTGTCAGTTTGAGTGATATGTCATATTTGTGTAAAATGTAATGAAAGATAAATAGAAAAAAAATAAACAAAATATATAAAATAATGAATTGAAGAACATTAGTTATATATAATATATTGCAATGTCAAATATAATTAAGATATTTGTGGTTGTTTCAATCTAATTAATTTTGAATTAAAGTATTCATATGATTCATATGATTGGCGAAACTAAATGTGTTGGCATTTGTAGATTCAACTGCATTTGTATCTATGGCATATATATTTTATGTGGATATTATAATAAAAATGCATTCAAAACATCAAGAACTAAATTCTCGGAATGGTAATGAGGTCAAACATGCATAAATGGCAATGTGCAAACCTTTTAATTTCGTTGATTTCCCTGTAGATCATAAACTATGCATTCAAAATTTCAGTTTACAAGGCTGATAATTAGAATTTGCCTGGAATAGAACAGTTTTTTAGAGAAGAAAAATTGTCAGGAAAAGTAAAAGTGGGTTACGTTAGCATTAATATCGGGAGTTTGCAATTCATAAAAAATAGTGCGCATTTATACGACCTTTTCAATTTTAAATACTATAAATATCATTACTATAATCATTATAAAACTAAGCAAAAATAATAAACCAGGGAGCAATGTCCTCTACCGGTAAAAGAAAACAATAAGAGGAAAAGTTTCAATAAAAACGCAATCAAAACATCGATATCATGTTTTGACAGTGATCGGGCATCTGTTCCTAAAATAACGTTTTATTACGATAAAATCAATGTCTTGATAGTGCTTTGGATGCAAAACTTAGATAATATCCCCTATTATCCAACTCATGTGCCATTTGATGATTTGTAAAAAAGTCTTATGCAATTTAAATCACTATGGGAATTGTAATGCGTAATGATATAATATACACAAATCGTATAATTAGATGCCAATGTAGGTATGCCACACCAAAGTATTATATTGTTTACACAAACTTGTTTTTATATGCTTATTAACTAGAGTTGATTCAGTTTTATAGTGTTAATACTTTTAAATGCGTTTATATTGTATATCACGACACGAAGCAATGGGTGCATGCTATCGACTTCAAATCAACTGCAACGCAAGTTCAAAAACCAAAGGCAGACTTAAATGTAATTGCTCGTTCGTTTGCATAAAATGAATCTATTGTTTCATGAACACCTACATACTTTTGCTGCGTTAGTAATTAGTGCAAGTGGCTCAATGATCAAATGAAGTAAAGTTTGGAATGCATCAAATTTAAATTAGTGCAATGACGCACGTTGTTTTGATATATATGAATATATGTCACCAAGCATGTAGTGCGTATATTTTTAGATGAATTTGTCATGTGGATAACGTCGAGTGTGGGGGTAAAAACTCAAAAACTCAAGGCATGACTCAAGGCATGAACACCTACATTCTATTGTCGAGTCTGTAAATAGTGCAAGCTGCACAATGTTCAAATAAAGTAAAGTTGTAAATACTTCTCATTCTAATGAGTGTGATGACGCATAATTTATATGAAAATGTGTCTCAAGTATATCACTCAATGCCTATTATATTTGGTTAATGCAAACATATAGTGTGTTTATTTTTTAGATACACTCAATTTGTGGTAAATGTAGCAATGGGATGTTCTCATTATTTTTACGGTTTTAATCCAACTACTACAAAAATTCAAACACTCAGACAAGGACTAAAAATAAGTGTCCTTTCATCTCAATAAAATTATTGCTTGATGTACTCCTACGTACTTTTGGTAAGTCAGTATTTAGTTCAATGATCAAATGCAGTAAAATGTTTAATGCATTGCATTTTAATGAGTATGTTGGCGCACGTTGCTTTAATATATATGAATATTTATCTTATATTTATCATTCAAAACACTCAGTAAATATGGTTGAAATGCAGTTCAAAATATTTTTGTTTTTGCACGGAAGAGTTGCGCTTGATACTAAGGCATGGGCGAATATTAAATCATCAATCAACACAAGTATGACAGCTTGCATTGTTACAATATATTGCTCATTACAATTCAACCTTCAATTAAATTTAATCTCAAAAACGATTAATCATTTTATAGCCTGTTTAAATGTTTTATGTATTTTTTTTCATTTTCAACAAAGGAAAACGATTGCTGAATACAGGACGTGGGTGTGATTTATGATGCAATTAAGTCATCGGCTTTCTAAAATGCACTCAAGGCTTTTGCATCATATTGCTCAGTCGATCAATTAAAATGAAATAAAAATGCGTTTCATGATACAATTACATTATTAATGCCTCCGTCTGCTGAACAACCTTTGCAATTGAACTTTGATAATCATTAATAGTTTAACAATCATATAATCATATAATAAAATGTGTACATCGTTAACTGACATATAATGTCAAATTTTATTTTCGTCACGCGGAATAAAAATACTTATAACCCATTAGAATATGCCGACCCATTAAAACCTGATAATACAATTAATAAATAGTCTTCTTAGGATCATGTATTATCGTTCATCAAATACAAAAAAGTCATAACGTCAAAATTATTCAATATTTTCATACAATGAACAATTTACATGTATATATGTTTTGCCTTTGTGAAAAAAAAATAAAAAAGGAGATGCCATTTATAATCATGCAATCTTATATTGAGGCGACTTATCTCATTGCATTAAATAAATCCGATAGGATGTCACTGGTGGTGGGATGAATCGATTCCGCACTTGACTTATCATATTGTGAACGGAATAAGAAAGATGTGGAATTGTTCATACTTTATTCAAATATATTATCGGTTGAAATTCAGTACCGGTTTGCTAAAGGTTTTATATTTATCAATGACCGATGCCAACCATACTTTTATTCTGAAGAACAGCAAATTTTCTTTTGAAACGAGAATGTGGGAATGTTCAATGAAATTTGAGAAACAAAGTATATGATATGCTAAATCTTTAGTTTCTTAAAATTATATTCAAATATATTTCAATTGAATAGTAACTTTCAAAATTGTTAACATGTAATGATATTATATCACATAATATCAACTAGTAAAGTCAATAACCTATATATTTATAAATCAGTTTCAAGTGAAAATTAGCAGATCTGGAATTAAGCTTTAAAACAAATCCACATAACATGTAACAATATATATTCATCTGCATGATTTAAATACATAAATGTACTACAAATAACAACAAGTCTTACTCATAAGATTTTATGTTTCAATTGTATTATCACTTTACAATTAAATCTTTTATAACAAATCACCATAAGAAATTGATGTTTACATACTCAAATGTCTCGGTTAAAATGATCAATAGCTATCTAGTATTGTTTACAGAATGTTTCTTAATGAAATGGCAAACAAAACAAATACATTTGTTCAAATATAAACTTGGAAATTATATATCAACAATAAAGCAGAATGTGATATTTTATCAATATCAAGCTATAACAAAACATCGCTTGCACTCAAATTTTTTTGAAAATAATTTGCAACAATTATCAAAATGACAGAAACATAAAAGTCATTGCTTATATGAATCTATCAATGATGTATGTGGAACTGTTAAATAATCGTTTAACTGTTATTTAAGCAATCAATATGTTTAGACAATATTTAGGATATAATTGTATCCTCAATGACTATGCAAAAATATAAATCAAAGCTGATGATATATTACCAATATCTATAAATGCACTAAACAATAAATAAATAGATAAATAAACTTATTTCTACTCGATGTCAAATCACATGCTTTATCAAACAAGAATTATATCCAATTCAATCTTCTTCCATTTTCGAAATTCGATATGATGTTGTGCGCATACTACGCATCGACGTGCGACTTATTGCTCGTTTCTTACAGCAATCACTGCAAACAATCCCTTTAAATGCCTTCCGAAATTCCTCCGATGCATAATTGTATATAAGTGGATTGGCACAGGAATTACCATAGGCCATACAATATGAAATGACACGGTATATTTCAAATGATAACGTACCCGGTGTAGATCCATAGAGGCCGAGTAACCAATTGATATGACACGGTAACCATGCAATGCAAAAACAAATAACAACAATAACGATTGTTTTGCATGCTTTAGATGCGCGTGATTTACGGTTATTCGTTGTGATCATTCGACCGCGGTTTACATGTAAATGGCGAATGATCATTAGGTATAGAATGACGATAAGGAATAATGGTAAGGCATATGCGCAAATAAAAAAGGATAGAATCAGTGGTTCCGTCATTTCCTTGACCATTCCACAGTATGTGTATGTTCGTATTGAGTTCACTTTGTGTCCAAGCAGAGCAAAAATATTAACAATGCAACTCGCCGCCCATATGAATAAGCAAAGTAATGAAACATTTTTCTTTGTTCGGAAAGCTGTAGTTTGTGCGGACCAAACAACGGTTAAATAACGCATTAGTGCTATGCAAGCCAATGTCCAAACAGTGACATATGCCGTCACATATAAGGAATATTGCACGAGTTTACATAACCAGTCACCATGATTCCACGAAAATGACACAAATTTCTCGGCCTGAAAAGGCACACATGTAAGAAGGAATGATATATCTGCAATTGCTAAGTTCAACAGTAATATATTCGTTGTGGTGCGCATTTTAGGTCTTGATATGATCACATACATAACCATGAAATTTCCCGTTGTTCCTATTATGATAATTATGCTAAATGCAATCGGAGTGACGACTGTCCATAGAAAGTAATAAATCATTGTTATCAAAGGGTTCAATTGATTTGTGGTGTAATCATAACTATCAATGGTTGTCCCATTGCCGTATGTAGATATATTCTCGAACAAGCTAGTGTTATCCATGGTTTGACTTGAAATACTCGCTTTATGCATAAATGTTATTTTAAGTTAAAGGTATCTTTAGTTGCTGATGCTATCCATGGCTAGACTTGAAAAATATCGCTTAATGCATAAACATTTATATAAACATATTCACAAATAAGTTCAGTTGCACATAACTAATTGCTTGTTATTGTCGCTCAGCTATACTAACGCTTTCCTTTCTCATTTCCACATTTATATATCCAATTAGTGGCGACTCAATAGATCATGGAAATCCAATATGTGCTCTCAAAATTACAACAATATATCCAAGAATGCACTCGGTCGTTAATAATCGAGGTGTTGAATTTTTCATATTTTTAATTTGCAATGATATCCGTCTGTAATAATCTCAGTGACTCTGTATCCATAAAACCTACTATTTCACAATATGAAACCCGCTTTTTTCTTTTGTTGTTGTTGATCTAATTAGTTTGTGCAGCTGCATCTAGAATTTCATACTGTTTGTAATTTTAGTTGTACATTTATATTCCATGCTTGCTCAAAACAATTAGTAGCCTCTAGATCTTGCTGACGCTTCTTATATCTACAGACTTTTTGTCCGCAGAGAGGTAAGCATGGCGCTCATAGTTAATGTTTGCCGCGAGTGTATCTGCAACAAATCAGAAGCATAATTAATCAAAATACATTCAATTCATTGATCCATTGATTAATGATAAAAAGTGAACATATATCTTTAATATTTGGTGAAATAGAATAAAAATACAAATAAAGGCATGCAAAAGACAAAGTGCATTCTAAAATTATTTACCGCATACCGATTTCATAAACCAAATACAGTACACCACGCATAATTTGAAGTGCTCGGGATCGGAATATTTGGTTCAATTTATCCGAACTCCAAATCATCCTAATAAATTTGGTATAAAATATTGAAAAATACAGAATCGGGATCGAGAAAACAGTTCAAATTACACTGAAATTCCAATTATTCGGGTTCAAATGAACCGTGGTTTACTGTTTTTCAATAAAATGAATTCGCTGAAAACATCGTATGTGTATATAGTCTTACAAAATGAAATTTTGTTTTGTTAAGAAAATTACATAAACCCTAACTGATAATAATGATTGCGTAGTCTAACATAATATAGCATATCCTAAACATTATGTACAGTTAGATTGGTTATATAGTATTCATTATTATTTATATTCATCATTTTATATTCTTCTTAATTCTTCATCATTAAAAAGGTCAACGCTACTCAGAAAGCTATAAACATAAGAAACCGATACTTTATTGGATATTGAATGACTTGTTACTCACACATGTTGCTTTAAAATAGTTTTTGTTCACTGTATTCAGCGCCATTGCTGCCTCTTAATAGACAATGATGTTCAAAGGGCTTCGTAGAAACAGTCAATTAAAGTTTTCTATGTAAATGATTTATTACAGGCTTTGATGAAACTTTTTCTGAAAGGCCGTTTTGAAATATAATCAAGTTAAGGATTTTTTCCAAATACGTTTTATTGTTTAGGTAAACAAAGAGAATTTCAAAGAAAATTTCAGAAATAAAATCTATCACTTTTTATCCGATATCACTGTTAACTGTTCCTAATAAAATAATAAGTAGCTTCGCAGCACTTACTTTTCTTTATCACTATAATCTGCAAAAATACAGTGTTTTAAGGATTTGGCCTACAAAAATCAGTTTTGAACATTCAATCTTTGTTTTCAGTTTTCTGCATGCTATAGCGAAATGAAGATAGTTCAACTGGTACTCATTTCTAAAAATCAATAAATGACAAATAAATTACGGTAATATTTTGACTGTTTTGAATTATTGTCAGAAAAAAATCAATGGGTTAATGGTTACTTTCAATGTGTTATTGAGTATTTATTTATCAATACAATTATTTAGAGCTACGTTCGCAAAGTTTATTTATTTCATTGAATTGAATAAAGGCCACAACATAGCTGACTCGATATTTCAAAGGACAAAATATCAATTTTGTGTTTTTTACACAACATGGTATGACACATCCTCATTTTTATTGAAATTTAAAACAATGGGTCATAACATGTTATGTATTTGATATAAAATTCAAATTACGCTAAAGCTTGCTTTAATTGCGACAACGTATTTTAGGCTAATTATTTGATGAAATGGTTTTAATATGTTCGACATAGGCAGTGATAATTATAAAAGTAGTTCAAATAAATCTGCATTGATACGAAATTTATGTTATTTGTTCCCATCACAAAACAATAACTTACTAGAAATATTGCTTTATATATTGTTGTCAATGAAATTGAAACATTCATGTTCAATATGTGTGAAAGTAACTCTATGAACTAAATTAAACTCAACTCGATTATCAGGTTGAGCTGTGTTTTGAATTACGAGCTTTTGGCATATGACACATGAGTATCATATTCATACGTCGTTTCAAATGTTTTATACGTTTATGTATAAATATTTAGTACTGTGCAATTATAATGTTCATATAATAGCTAGGGCACACGGGCAATAAAAAGAAAAGAATTTCTTATGTGAATCAACCTTCGATTTTCTTACAATGTTCCAACAGGATTATAATCTAGATTCGAACTGTGTTCACCTGTCTCAACCGAATAGAATTTCCAATGTTGTTATCTTAAATTTCATCTGCTTCAAGAAAGCTGATTAAACTCTTCAGTGAGCGTCTGCTGGAGTATCCGTCTCGTTTGCAAAACAGTCTCCATGTAAAAGAGATTGAGACCTTTTTAGAGATGTTGCGAGACAAAATCAATACGTGTCTGAAACCGAATTAAATAATGTGAACCCTATGGATGGTATCGGCCGGTGACACGCATGGTGAAAGTTGTAATATTTTAATTTTCATTGATAGCTTTTAATTTTATTTTGCATAATTGTGATCGAAATTATTATAAATTGACTACAAAATCACGTTTGTTCGTTCTGATGTGTGTAAGTTCTAGAAAATTATTAGAAAAAAAACGTCATATTTATATATAATTTAAAGCAAGATGATTATTACATAATTGTTATTTATTGCAATTAACAATCACAATAATTTTATGTATCTACTTTTTCAGTTTTATCAAACATCAAACTGTGCCATATTGACAAACCGGAGCCTACAATTTTTATGTTATCAATGAGTTATTGATGAGTGCTGATTAGCAAATATCAATTATATATAACCCGAATCAAAAACGTATATTCATTATGTTTCATGATTATATTCTAAATAATATTTAAACATTTTATTCAACAATACCATTGTTTATAGATGAATAAATGGTGTCAGGATTTGTCATCTTTTTATGAAAAATATATGAAATTATTAAAAAAAAACATTTTAACAGCATAAATCACAAATAACGTATTATATATGAACTTATATTAGTTTACCTTGCAAATGTCATATCATATTGAGTACCTAACTTACCTGCTAAACAATGCTCCTTTTAGATCCAGTTTTAACACATTTTATTAATTCCTTATCCCATGCTTTATTGTATGAGACGGTATTTTCTTTGATGAAATTTGTTAAATGAAAGAGTTTATAGCATGATGGTTTGGAAATAGCCATTCATATTTCTGGTCTTATAAATTAAAGAGATAAATATGTAAATGTTATAATGTGGTAAAATGTATCCAATATAATATAATACATACACATTGCTTTTATGGATAAATTGATAGAATAGTTTCTACTGAATCAATACAGTAATGATAATCTTAATTTAATAATATTACATTGTGACTCAAATATTAATCATTTAATTTACGATGTTTTAATTATATAACTAGATTAGTATCTAACATGTCAACTTTCCCCAAAAATATGTTATATGAAGTAACTCCTCACGTCCCATATTTTCACTGTCAACCTCTCACAGCTTTTTCCGGAGAGAGGAGACTGGGACCTTTAACAGACACATTAGTGAGAAATTGATTTGCCACTGCTAACACCAAGATAAGGAAAGATGGCCTGTTTATTTATGGCAAATAAATCACAAGAGTCACAATGTCGCAATGATAACTTCTGATAGCATGTATGGCTTTATTATCTCTATGTTGATACGCATTTGATGTATTTTCACGTTATGTTGTCAATCATAATATTTTAATCATTATATAACACTTTTTTTAGAAATATCAATTTATTATGATTTTTATGCCTTGTAATTATGCAAACTATATTATATTAATTGTTTATATGCAATTTACATAATTCCTAGATCTTATGACATCTGATATACAAAACAAAATCCATACTTTAATGCGATTCAATTCAAGGACTTGCTCCTGTTTGCCTTTTATGTATTTAATTATCACTACATAACACATTTACTTCTCACTTTGTATATAGAAACTAACTCGACCCAATATCTAAAAATTTCAGTTTTCAGACTAAAGCATTAAGCTGTTAATGCTGTATTGATTGACTTCATAGCAATTGTTAATATGATTTGATTTTAAAATAGAAAATAGGGTTAATGGAATACATCGATTTAAGTTTGCGTTTTAAATAAGTGATTGGCAATTAATTGGTATGCCGTATACGGGACTGTTGTTAACACTATTTGTTGTTTGAAAAATATTATGTCAACAACTTAATGCTATCGCCGATCTATGAATTATTTATAAATAAGGTACATTTGCGATACGAATATGAAGGATGAATATCCATAATCAGGTAAGCATAGCATGGTCAAATATGTATTTTTAAGAAACACTATGCGTTATTTATTCTATCATGTATATAATACATTTAATACAATACAGTTAATACCAACACACTGCATTAACATTTAATAAACATTTATTCTTCTAATGAGACAGCGTTGTTACAGTGTAAGACCTAGCTGTGCAAAATAGTCTCAATTTCTTAAAGACAGCTTTTAGCAAATCACTATCAAGTGAGATATTCCATTTCTTTTATCTTTAAAACCCCCTCACTTTTAACTCACACTGATGCAGAAAGGGACTCCTAACGATGTTTTGCAGTTGTGAATCACCTTTCAAGCAGTGCCACAATTTGATGGAAATCATTCAAGCGTAGCCAATCTTGAAGATCACAAATCATGTTATTTAGGCAGAGCTTGCTTAGTGCAGCCATTCGTTAATGGAGCATATCATTAATTTCACATGTTTTAGTCCTAAGCCCAAATTTATCTTACATGTGTTTAAATATTGGACCACTATTTTGTGTAAAGGATTTTCTTGTCACTTTGTATTATCTTATAGTTTGACAAAACTTGTGTGGATTTTCATTTGATATGATATAATATTACAGCTATAAATAATAGATTTTTGAAAATGAATAATCTTGTTTCAACCATTTTTTTATGTTGAGCCAATGCTGTCTATACGTGTGTGATAGTATATCATTGTATGATGAAATTGGCATAACTCTTGTGAGTGGTTGGATTAAAAACGCTTGTGGAATTCATATGAATATCTGAGTTTGTCAAACATATGCTTTTAATCAGCAATTATTTTAAAAGCATTGTCAGGAATGCTACGTTTTGTTGCACATAAACCAATTTAATAACAGAACAACCTTCTAATTTTTCGTTCAAAACAAGCTTAATTTAGATACAATGCTGCAAAGCGAAATCAACCCGTTTTTCACAATGGCTAAATCCAATTATCCTACTCAAATTGGATCTTTGTTTTACTCAGCAAGTGATGCTATTTGCAAATGACCTGTCAGCTCCCACGCGACTTTTTACATAACACATATCATCAGGTCGATTGGAACCCCCAAGGATAAGCAGATTCATCGAAATTATACTCCTGTTACAAAATTTGTTGCTACTTATATATGGCAGTGCTATTGTTTTAAACATTATAAATGCAAGCCGATGGGTTTATTGATTTTTAATATAAAGTATTTTTTTGTTGACGTATTAAAATAAGGATTTTTTGATAAGTTGAGACAACCAATATGATGCATATACACCACATAATGACCGTATATATTTTAATATATATGAGATCTATCTATGTGCTATATTTAACAAGACTATATGGGATCATTGACATGTGAACTATGCCCCTATTAACTATACATGCTGTGTTAATTTGCCTGGCAAAATGGCCACTTGAATCACACAAAATAAAGAAAGCCAAAACCTAATTGATTGATGCTATGAAAAGAGCAGAGCAAATATATCAGCCTACCAATATCTCTACATAGTTTCTTAAGATCAATCATATCTGGGCTATTCTTGCCAGAGCAATGTCTACCGATTATCAGCCAATTTGTCACCATTTTTTTACTGTCTTGTGTGTAATGCAAAATACCTGCGTCTTATTGTCGTCAAACATATTTACTTATAATTAACATGAAAAGATACTCTATCATTATATATCTCATGTCTTAACATAAAAATAGAAATATCTTAGCATTATGTAAATTGTTTGAATTTATGTGTGGATTAGAAGTAGAGGGGCTGTTAGGAACGCGTTCAAGTGTAAAGTTTAGCTTATGTTGTTGAAGTTAAATAGTTGCTAATAAATTCTAGCTTTAAAAAACAAATAAGCATAGTATATGGCATCGGAGCAATAAGAAGCACTAATATTCACAACATCCTATAGGGATTTAATAAACAACAGAAACGAATTCACATTATTCATTAACATTCCTGAGTTATAAGTTACAAAAGATTTTAACTTATTTCAATATACCATATTCAAACTTAAAGGTATATAACTAAATATTCAATGTCTAACACACTTTTGTTAAAACAAAAAACAATAATAAAAACGACAGAGTGCGTAGAAGTCATGATCATGGAATTTCAGCACTCGTTGATATATAACCCTTCTTTAGGATAGGCAATAACAAAATGAAGTATCAATAAAACCTCTTGGTGAATGCGAATTGACATAACCTTATCAGTTGTTAGTGTAATAAAAACACATATGTTATGCTACGTTTATGCTCAATAGTAATCTCACTTGCATTGTAAACTTAAAAAACATATTTTGTATGGTAATGTGATTGTTAGATAATTGATTGATGTATATTTGCAGGACAAATTGTCTAATACGATCACTATTTGTTACTACAACTCTTGGATCGACTATCTAATGAGCACTTATTCTAGTGTTCCCAATAACGAATAAAATTCTCAACAGAATAGGTTGAGCATGTCTCGATTTATGTAATGAAAGACAAGTATGTCCTTTGGCGTCCAACTGCCCTGCTTGACTGTGGGAAGCGACATATTGTGCTAATTCCATGACAATGACGGTATTGTACTAGATACAAAGACAATGGCAATATATGAACAGCATATTTTATTGCTATAGTAAAATAGACATGAAGATGCTTCCTATTGTATAACTATTAGCGTTTATTCTATATAGCAATCGAAAGGAATGTTTTGTCCTCTCACGTTTGGTATTATATATTATATATGTATAATATATATACATATAGGAATATGGGTAAGGAAAATAAACATGTCGCCTTATGTACAAATTTTCCTTGCTGGGACGATGCAAATGATATGAATATTAAACTGGTGCTCGTTTTTTTTCGATTTTAATGTATATGTATTACAGTCCCTTGCATGCGTTTCTCAGGGCCATGGCATTAGGCAGCTATGTTACTGGCGTCTCTTTGCACTCACTAACGAAAATGAATTATACACTTCAATAGCCAGAACGACAATGCACTTGAACAATTAATTTTCCTCAACTTGAAAATAATTTGTATCATATATTTTGTATCATGCATAAACATTACAAACTTCGTTTCTACATAAACATAAACATTTTCTTAAATACGAGTTTATAACATTTTGGAAAACTGGTTTTGACTTTTTGACATTTAATCAATTTCTGATAACAAATGATACACACCATTTAAATGCAAATTTAATCGTAATAAAAATAAAAAGATGTCATGATAGTTTGCGTTTATATTCTAATTAAACATAGATTTATTTAGGTAGGTTACCGTAATGATTAATATTTTGTTTGTTTCATCCAAAGTTACATATTTTTTAATCGAAAAACAATCGGACTATTTCACAAGATGTACAATGATTTGATATAAAAAAACAACAAAACAAACATGATGTTTAACGTTTCAACAACACCCTTCTCTGTATGAATACGAGCGGTGCAAAGCTTAATCTATTTAAGACGTTTTTGGGATGGCACTTATTTATATTTCCATCGCCTAATGTATTTCCCCTGAGAAGCGAGAGGAGATGTATCGTTAAGCTGACACGTTGTTTCCTGGTCTATAATGTCTCGTGCATCGATGATTTGTAACCGAGACGTCTGCAAGATAAATCAAAATGTCATATGACTAATTACTAAAAATAGCTCAAATGTGATTAATATTATTTATTTTGAATCAATTTAAGCCGCTGATCAAAATAACATTGAATTTGAAGAAAAATAAATACATAATTACAATAACAAGCAATTTGCATGTGATATCAATAAAGATACCAACGAAAACTATTCTTCTGATAAACTATTATTTCTTAATACATAATTATATTAAATGATGCAATTAAATATTTCTTATTTATGACAAGGCTATTTGTGATATAGCTCATTAGGATATCTTTACAGGTTATCTTACATAATTTCATAAACGGTTATAAAGCCGGTTTAACACAGTAAAAAATGTTTTTGGTTATGCTTTTAATTTTATTTATGAATCTTTCCTTACATGTTTCGAGCTAAACGCCCTTCATCAGAGGATGATTATTTTCAAATGGATTTGTTGTCTTGAAGTACTATGAAAACGGTATAAATTTTTTAACAAGCATTGTGACGTAATAAATATTCCAAGCATTTTTAACATTGTTGCGTCATAGTTAATTGTTGTAAAATGAATTAACTCAATTTAATGAATGTTTATACATGGTCGCTATGTAGTAATGATAATATTACAAATAAATTCAACCTTTTTTGAAATGACATGAGAACATGGCTAGATTTTCTTTAGTATTTGAGAACAGTCTTATAGTAGTGGTCTATCTGAAAAACATGTTTAGTATGCAGTAGACTTTATACAAT
>LQRL01039656.1:8981-19217 GCA_001703475.1 Hydroides elegans
AATTTGTTTAAGGCTTCTTATAATTGTTAACATGTATCGTAGCATAATTCGCTAATCAGTATTAAGTACATTCATAGTAGTTTTATAAGTTATTACTATTTTAATATAATGCATATGTTGTAGTCAATCTGTGAAAACCGCGTATGTTGACATTCGCTGAATTTTTCAGTCAATGTCAACATTCGCTGGTTCACTCAGCGAATGTCAACAATGCCTAAAATTTCCAGGCATTGTCAACATACGCTGAAATTTGCCCCGAAAAATTACACAGATTGACTGATATGATTTTAGATGAATACATTATTGCGATAGGCTAAATTTATTGTATTTTTTTTTTAATCATCACTGAATTAGAAATAAATGTATTTTCATAAGGTGATATTCTGCCACAAAAAATAAATCAACGATTTAGCTCAAAATAACAAAGGCTAAATAATAGGATTAGTGTTATAAAATGTGATGCTTCGTTTTAGACCATTTTTCTTTTCGGTTTAATAAATTATTGCGATAGGCTAAATTTATTGTATTTTTTTAAAATCATCACTGAATTAGAATTAAATGTATTTTCATAAGGTGATATTCTGCCACAAAAAATAGATCAACGATATAGCTCAAAATAACAAAGGCTAAATAATAGGATTAGTGTTATAAAATGTGATGCTTCGTTTTAGATCATTTTTCTTTTCGGTTTAATAAGATATATCTTAAGGATCACTTATAGATCGCTATGTGCAGTACATAATCCGATAATAGTATGGACTAAACCCATGAATCATAATGCTTGAATTTCAATTGCAATTGTGAAATCGAATCGAACAACGTTCATATTTATATATTAAAAGACCTTTCATGATCATCATGTTCAAAAGACAGAGAAATGTGCTTTTGTGGATTGCTAAGATTTATCTTATGAATCATGCATTGCTAGCAATATTCATCACACATAATTCTAATTATGTTAAAAGACGAAGCACATATTTCACAATGCTAATATTACAAGTGCAATTGTGCAATCGAATCCAGAAGCGCTCATTTTTTATATATCTAAAGGTCTTTTATATTCACCTTACATAGTCCTATTATTGAGACTAAGTTATCCCAAAGCATAATAATTCAATATCATTTAATACACTAAACTAAAATCGTGTTGGTGCCTTGCGAACATAATTTATTTATCGAATATTATTTTAGTCATTCTGTGTAATTTTTCGGGGTAAATTTCAGCGTATGTTGACAATGCCTGGAAATTTTAGGCATTGTTGACATACGCTGAGTGAACCAGCGTATGTTGGCATTGACTGAAAAATTCAGCGAATGTCAACATACGCGGTTTTCACAGATTGACTACGACACATATACATTGTTGCGCTTAGTGGCTTAGCTTAATAAGCGCGTTATAAATGACCCGCAATAATAATAATAATAATATTTGTTCAACAGTTCTTCCGATTTTTTTCTGAAAATTTGATGAAATTTTACCATATTAGAAGACGCAAGTTGTATCTTTTCTAACATCAAATCAACTTTATATCCACTTAATTAAAAAATATATCAATGTTTAAACACGACTTGATAAATAAAATAAACTTACCTTACTAGGTTATCCATATTTATATTAGAATCCATCTCATTTATGGCCAAATTTAAGTTGCTTAATCTTTGTGCAAAGCACTTTCGTTATCTCCAATGTTCACAAGCTTACCCAAATGCTTTTAGAAACTTAAGTGTTAAGAGATAATGATGAGTGTCTTACTGTGGTCTGTGAGTTTAACTACGATAAATGTATTACTAAATATCCAATTTAAGATTTTATAAGCCCTGAATAATCCTTAATTATTTAGATGGCAAAAATCATAATTCTTAATTTACCTTGCAATTTAAAATCATAGTAGAGTTTATCCGTATTTTAACTTGTCTTATTAACATGATTTGCCCCTACAAATATAATAATATATATTAAGAAAACAAAATGATAAAATGAATAAACGTGTTGCGTGAAAGTTTTTTTTTTCAAACTAACCCCGATCCCTTTGCAGACGTAGCTAGCGCTCTACATAGAAAAGTCTCAATTTAAAATAAATAATTCTAACACCATTCTTTTTCACACCATTTTCTACGGTAATGATAAATGGCAGGACATTTATTTTATTGAGTCCCAGCCAAGTGGGTGAAGGCCATACGTCGTCTCGATTCTATCAATGTCCGATAGACATTGCGGTCGTTCACCTCTTGTTTAACTTGCTTTTTAGAATTTCTTTTAATGGGTTTGCAGACACTCACTCATGTTAGATTCTACTCTTTTACAACAATCAAAGAAAAAATGACAGAAAGAAGTGACGAGGGAGTGGAAATAGATCAAATATATTTTCATAATATGCCGAGATGCTTAAGCAATATTGACCAGGATATAGAAGGGGAAATCAGTTTTGAGTCATGATTAGTTTTTGGGTCACTCGCTATTTTCAATAGCAAAACAAAAACACGAAATATACTTTTTTAACGCAACAAATGAACATACTTAAGTGTTGATTTTTGTAAAAAAAAAAATGTTTATAAATGCTGATTCTTTGACAATTAGTAAGTGACCCTAAAATTGGTTGGTGGTGATTCAATAACTGATTAGCACGTCTATATTCTCTTTGACATCAAAATGCATTGTTAACTGTATGTAGAAAAAACGTGTTTTATGTACTATTAAGGATAAGCGAAAAATATGGACTCAGGTAGAGCGTCTTCGACGAAACAAAAAAAATAGAATAGATATATTATTCCAGTAGCAGATAAATATCGAATTATTTTATTCGAACCAAAAATTTTAATTTCTTTATGAATAAGATATCTTAAATTGCATTAATCGCAACTGGTCGCAAGCCATATTGTAACATGGCTTAATAAAATGTATCTCATTGTTCTTTTTGACTGACAGATATTATGAATAACGATATGGAGCTTATCCGTTATCTAAAACCTGCTTGGACAAACAAATAATTATTAATGTCTCGAATATCATGAAAAAACAAAATGACAATTACAAGCATAATTCGGAACACATTAAGAAGATTTTTCCTTTTTTTTACATATATCCTGGGATGCTCTCTGTTCCATTTGTCACAAACTATCGAAGCCACGGGGATGCCCATCATTAATGAAATGCATCACGCCTGTAACTAAAATTAATCGTTTAACATTCATCACAGGGTACATGGGCTTTTGGCCAAAAAACACATAAGAAGGAGATGTCTCCATTCAACATATCTGGTTTCTTTTTGCTTATTTGCTAATTAATGTAAAGTTGTGAATAATTCCATCGTTTTTCTTAACATGTGTAATTTTCAATGCAATATTGTCATATTGCCATAAAGGAAAAGTATAGAATTCTAACTAGAGTGTACGTTTCTCTGTAACGTCCAAAACATGCGATTCCATAAATATCGCGTCGTTTGGTTGAATATGGAAACAAAGAATGAGTAAAATTACATGTACGTGCTACATCCCTTCGTTTTATTCAATCAGGTCATAAGAAAGACCGTCAAAACCATCACATTGAAACAAAAATAACTTTATTTCTAAACAACACTGCTTAAAGGCGAGCGAGATACGGTCTGTTTCTATGGAAGAGGCAAGGAGGGACATCAAATCTTGTTCTCTTTTGGTTTTTATGGGACAGTCAATTTTTACGCCCTGTGTCAGCTAACGTCAAATTTAAAATCATATAGAAATAAAATGAGTGCAGAAATTATTGCTGCCGCTCCTTGCCGCTTCCCGTGACAGTATATCCATTATGGTATGATATGTAGTTTTAAAAAAACTCTCAAATGCCGACTATTGATGGGAAGTTGTTGATTCAAGTTAAAATGAAATATATGGTGAGAGTCCGTCTATGTCTCGATTTAAGACTGATAGACATTGATGCGCTATCATCAGTGAAAACAATATATGGAATAAAAGTTTTTGAGAATAAAACACATTTCCGATTATTTCAGTGATAGTTCGGTCATGGTGACGAGAAACAGCTATTGAATTTAAAGTTTATTTTGATTTTGGTCATCAGATTTGATTTATCATCAACATGCATTGATTTTTTGTGTTTTACTTTTGCAGCCATCGTGTAGTCCATGATTTGAAAACTCAAATTCGAACATTTTAGACTAAAGAAGAAAAAAACAAACAATTTGAAGTACTTTATAAGTAAATGCGTAAAAAAAAATAATTGGGATTATAGGGAATATGAAGCAACGTTTAAGTCAGCTAATTTGAATATATTCTCCAGAAATCAATAAGTTCATTCATTTGCTAAGCTGTCATATATTTAATGTTATTTTTAAAATAATGTTAAACATATGTGACAGCTTTATGACGTTGCATCAATTCTTAAACGTAATAATTAAAATTTTGTCATAAATACTTATAGTCGTAGATAGACTATACTAGACCTACCGACAAAAAGCACTTAAATTTTAGTTGAAAATGATATATTTTTATTATTATTTATTATTAAAATATACGGCAATCGCAGGAATATCGCAAGTTAAATCGCAGAGGTGACATGCCTGGTCGGCAGGCCTTGCGATCATGTGCGATTCGAGTCGGCGACGTTGAGCGATTCAAAATCGCAGGTGTGGCAGGGACTTAACATCCTCGCGAAATTGAAACAAAAATTGCAATATGTGCTTGTTAAGATAATTGAATGAGAGTACAAAAATTATGAGTGAATTATGTTAAGGCACATATTGGGAGCATCAAAACCGATGACTCTATGCCTAAATTGATTTTTTTTAATAAATACGACTTGAAACAAAGTATGATCATCATATTGTGGCTTTAATTGGTTTTCATCGCAAAACTCTTGTTGCTGTTGATATCAACTTTGAATGTTCAAGTGACGGGAGCTATGTGATGTATTTCAACATCTGCACAAGATAGTTCTTATGTATATTTGCGCCTTGAATCCTTTCATTGAGATGGAGCTGAGTTAAAGTTTCATAAACCTATAAGCCTAATAATTAAGGTTAGTGCCACTTCTTGATATATGCTTATGGATTTTAAATATCATTTAATTTAAAATCTAAAAAATTATTCGGTTAGAGACTCAATAAAGAATATATTCAAGCCGCCGGGCCGAACAAAATGTTGTCTATTAATTTGACCGTCACCCAATTTGAAATTTTCTATATAACAATAGACTAGGCCGAAACGACATCGTAATTTTACATGTAAATCTAAATCTTCTTTGTAATTGTAAGTTTGATTCTTATCAATTGTTCTTATCAATTTCAGCTATCGACGAAGATTTGAAAATATTTGCCTGGTATATCAAAATATGTGTGATGCAACGGTAAATGTGAAAAACGTGGTTTTGTAATAAAAATTATTGAGATGAAATTTGATCTTATAAAAGAACACTTTTAGACCAGCACAGCTTTTCATATGTTGGTATATAGAGAGTTTGACATTTTGTCGTAAGTTTTCTAACATTTCTGTCATAATATAAGTATAAGTAATATAGACTAGTGGAACACAACAAGTCCATTTATTAGTTCATTTTATTTTATTTTATTGGTCTACGCGTTTCGGCAAGGGTGGTGAAACGCGTAGACCAATCAAATTAGATAAAATGAACCAATAAATGGACTTGTTGTTGTGTTCCACCAGTCTATATTATTTATATTTATAATCCTTATGGAGACTACTGGTGAGATCCTTTAAAAAGGATCCGCAACGGACCTTGAGTCCGCTCCTTATATAATGCAGACAACACATCGAAGCCTGGTTATCACCATCTAATTATTTAGTATTTCTGACATAAGTAAGTGGCTAAAATGGACCATGGGGAAAGTTCCGGAGTAGCCATTAAGTACACTATTGTTAAATTCTCAACATTTGCAGCCAAAGGTTCACCTGTAAACCTGACTATTATGAGTTTATATGGTTAATCATGTCAGATACGTCCAATTAACACAAACCAACAAAATCCTGAAAGCTCAAAAGCCATATTTGTGTAAAACTATAGCAATTTGTCCAACCTGTTTAGGCAAATGTGCGAAATATTATGCGTTTCGTTTCTATGATATCGTATGAAATATTATTTATCAAACGTCGCTACATAAATCAGTTCCGTTACTGTTAAATGATCTCAAAGCCGTAAGCCCCGTGTGATTTCTTATATAGGGAGGTATACACATACATCATATCAACATTTTATAACTGATTACCGCATGGGTACATCCATATCCCTGTTTTAGCCTATAAGATTTATGATTATAAGATAAATGATTAAATTCAGATGTTTTTAAATCAAGAGAGAAGGTCGAAGCCAACTAAGAAAACCAACTTAGAAATTTTACAACTTAGAAATTAACACAGTGTATGGATTTCAATCATATTTATGATTACTATTGTTGGTTATTAATGTTTTGAATGGGAAATCCATAGATTATATACTAAATTATAAATTGTATTTTTATGCAATTACATTGAATGTTTATGATTGTAAAGCATTGTTTATATTTGCTTTCCGGCTAATTATTCTTATGATCGCATTGTGTAATTTGCCAATAAAACAGATAACAAAAAATATCCTGAGCTTCACTTTGGATTTACATAAAATTCAAATAACATTTATACTTTTATAACTATAACTTGTTTACAAAGTGCAAATAATTTAAGCAACATCGATGACATACAGAACTTAATCGACTTCAATTGGCACTTACAGTAGGCTCACAGCATAAACAATCAGTATAATGTTATATTTAGATCATAATGTGCTATTCAACTGACTTAATTTAAAATATGATTTTAATTTTGAATTCATTCAATTTGGCGTGGAATATTCGTATAATGCTTTGATTTGGTATTATTTGAATTTTATGTTCGAATAGTTCGGGTTTTTTAACCATAATAAATACAATATGTTATGCCGCAGCCTAAAAATAAATTAAAATCACAGAGTTTTGGTCATCAGATGGGGTTTATCAATGTACACCGTTTCTGAGTCCTGAAAATGAACAAAAAAGAACATGACTGCATGTTTACGTTTGAATCTTGTTCAAAAATACATATAATAGTTTATGTATATTTTGACTTGACTGCGAACAAAACACTATATAACATGTAACAATAGCTAGTTGTTTTCATCAAACTAACACCAATTACATATTTGTTTAATTATATCTATACAAATATCGTTTAGTTGTTCAGATGAAATCAGATGGAGAATTCATACATAATTGTTAAGATTTCTTCTAGCACGTACAACATGTAACAATCGATACCAAGGGGATATTTTTAATGATAATAATCGTAATGCCATATTTGAAGTGTAAATTATAAAGACAAGGCAACTTTTTTTTTAGTCAAGCATGTCATATATAAATGCGATACACTTTCTATTACATGAGCTTCAATAAATTATTTTACATTCGACAAAAAATGTATTTATTGTTCAATATGATATTGAAACTATTGGGAATTGAATAATTTCTTTCAAAAATATTAACGTAATCCTAAAAAAGAGTGGTAAATCTTCAAAAAAAGGATTATTGTAATTGAACTGTTTGAGAAAGTGAACTACGCAATATTTGGAGGAAAAATAGCATTGAACGGATAACTTAGTGCCTTGGTTTTGACAAGATGTATATCAACTTAAGACCCTCGCTCTCTTAAGGAGCTATTATATTTTGTTTGACTATTGCCAGAGCGATTCCCCAGATGCAGCTTATCATTTGTTGAGAATCTTTAACAACATTTGCTCGAGTTTCTATCATGAAGGACATCCCTCGTCCAATTTTTGAAAAATGTTATTTGATCATAAAAGCAAATCGAAACATTAAAATACACAATAATAAATTCCATTTTGAAAAAAAAAGAAGAAAAAGGTTTTCACTTTTTTTGGTAGATCTGGAGAGGAAGCTTGAAAAAAAACGATATTCTAGTTTGTTTTGCCAGTCGTATAATCTCTTTTGTTTATGATCATGTTATATGTGTTTGAATGGTTCCCAATTTTAATACATGGAGCAAAACGCACGTGTTCTACCTAATTAGGTAGTGTGTTATAAAACTATTACCCACAGTTCCTCTGATGATACCATACTGTTTGAATGAATTGAATATGCGGACTATTCTAAAACATCAATTGTGTCATAACAAAGTCCTCCACTCCGACCTTAAAATTAACCTCCCAAGACCCATGTTAATAAGCAATAGCTCACACCTTATACAGCCCAGTACGAGAACTGGTACCTTCAAATATTCATTCTATCCACGATCTATTGGCCTCTTTAACATGCAACCCTCCGAACTACATCTTATTCACGACACATATAAAGCTCAGTCAACCTGTCAAACGGTGGTGCGTGGTATCTCCTAATCGCCAACAGTCCTCTTCATCTAATTGTCTGATATGTTTTTAGTCTGCACATGTACTTTGTTTGTTGATTTTGTGACCAAGTTTATAGTAAACGTTTTATGCACATGTTCATGGCGCCGGTGCTTCTAGTATAACCACATTTGTATAATTAGGAGTAAATCTACACCAATGCACAGGTGCGTTTGTAGATAAATCATTTTTGAAAGGAACACTTTAAATAAATCTACGTTATATCGTTTTGCGTTTTATTGAACATATGCCACACCTGCACATAGAAACTACTCCCACTCGTACAATATCTGATACATAGCATAAGGTATTTGATAACTTAACTAGTTCATTATACATGTATAAGAGACGACAAAATATTGTAATTAATTTAGAAACTGCCGTAGTGAGTTTAGCAAGATCTTCGGTGATTTAATCCATTATAATTTTGGACTGCACATAGCGGAAGAAGCGCTAAATGCAAGTAAACATTTGATTAACCAATCAAATGGTACAATAATAAAGCGCAATGAAAAACTACAAATATATTTCAAAAGAATATACAAATGCTTTACTGTATATACCGGAGCCCAAATAGCAGTCAAGACTTCAATGAAAAACTTAATCGTATGATTATCGAATTAAGTCAAAAGAAGAAAAAGTGCTACTGATAGGTGACCTTAACTTGCCATCTATAAACTGGAAGACATGGACAACTTCTAGTAACGATATAAACAATAAGGAAAAATAGGTTCATAGAAGCCGTCCGGGATAGTTTCTTATATCAATGTGTTTCACAACCTACAAGGTATAGAACCAATGAAAAAAGCAATATATTGGACTTAATACTAGTTGACAATAAAAAATATATCGAGAACATTGAACATCAATGTCCATTAGGAAAAAAGTGATTATGATGTGCTGGTTTTTGACTATATATGTAGCGTGAGGAAAATAATATACACTAAAACAAAATACTACTATAGGAAAGCCGACTTTACTTCAATGAAAGCTGAACTAGCGAATGTTGACTGGTGCTCTGTTTTAGATAGTGATAACATGGATACTATATGGCATGCATTTACTGATACTGTAAATAAAGTAGTGGACATACATGTACCAATAAAGAAAGTCAAAGCAAATGTTAATAAACAGTTCCCCTTATCTAAGGAATAGAGAGATATTATCAAAAAGAAAAACAGACTATGGTGTAAACAAAAAAACAAAGACCCTCAAACTAGGAAGGAATACAACAGGGCAAGAAATAAAGTAAAAAATATGATAAAAAAGGCGCGTAGAAACTTCGAGATGAATATTGCTCAAAAAGCGAAAACTGATCCAAAGGCAGTATGGAGTTTCATCAAATCGAAAACGAAAGTAATGCAAGGTGTTCCTGATCTGTACACGGATAACACTAAATCAGCTAAAAGCAAAAGTGATCGAGAAAAGGCACAAATATTATCAGATTTCTTCGCTAGTGTATACGTATCGGAGAGTATAAATGGAGACACACCAACATTAAATGACAAATCTATAAAATACGATATGACCGATCTTCATATAACTGAAGAAGTTGTGAAAAAAAAGCTACAGGAACTAGATATTAATAAGGCATGTGGGCCAGATCAGATGCACCCTCATTTCCTTAAAGAAACTGCAAATGAACTATGCAAGCCGCTAAGTATTATAATGAACAAGTCATTAAATACGAAGCAACTGCCAAGGGAATGGAAAAAAGCAAATGTTTCTGCATTGTTTAAGAAGGGTGATAGCATAGTGACAGTTTAACAAGTGTTGTTTGCAAGACTATGGAGAAAATCATTCGTGATCATGTGTCAACATTTATGAGTAAAAATGATCTATTCAGTGACAAACAATAT
>LQRL01039690.1:6392-22421 GCA_001703475.1 Hydroides elegans
AAAAAGTTGCTCGAAAACGCCAAAGCAGCTGAGTTAGCCGAACAACACAGCGCTGCTATGAATAGCGACCATTCGCTCGCTAATCGGGTCACGCGAAAACCCACCCACAATGGTCAAGAACGCACACGTCCTAATCGCACATGCTATAACTGTGGCAATAGTTTTCCTCACAGGGACGCACCCTGTCCGTCAAAGGATAGAAAGTGTTACAAATGTGGAATTACAGGACATTTCGCTAAATATTGCAAACCAACGGATACAGAGAAAAATGGCCGTCCTAACAAAGAACAGCCACATGCAAATAATGTGAGTCAAGACTCACATGAGGAAACACCCGTTCCTGCATCCGATGATGACCACGCTTTTTCCGTTGATACCAAAACACGCGGTCTTCCGAGAATCAACGTGCTGATTCATAACCGCGAGTGCAATGTGTTGGTTGACAGTGGCTCGAGCGTAAACACAGTGAACAGTGTCTTTGCTCGTGAACTCGGAGTTAAAGTACAGCGCTCAAATAGCAAGTTATTTGCCTATGCCACAGACATGCCTCTTCAAGTTGATGGGGAATTTACCACAACAGTTGAATCATAAAATAAAATCGTCCCAGCTAGGTTCATTGTTGTCAAAAACGCCGACATACCGCTTCTCAGCTATGAGGCAGCATGTGAATTCGGTGTGCTGAAAATAGCTAACAGCATCACAGAAAGTGCGGAAGTGAAACGTAAGTTTCCTAAAGTGTTTAAAGGACTCGGTTAAATGAAAGATAAGACTGTCAAGATACACATAGACAGAACAGTGAAGCCGGTGAATCAGTCTCACCGGCGAATTCCATTCCACAGGCGAAAAGAAGTGGAAAAATGTGTTGACGCGATGCTAAAAGTAGACATAATTGAGCCTGCCGTCGGTCCAACAACATGGATCAACCCGGTCGTTTTGGTTCCAAAGAACAATGGCACAATGAGACTCTGCATAGACATGCGGGAGGCAAATCAAGCCATTGAAAGAGAGCGACACATCACGCCCACCATTGATGACATCATCGCCAAGCTGAATGGAGCCAAAGTTTTAGCAAACTTGATATGAACTGTGTCTATAACCAACTTATGTTAGATCCCGAGTCGAGAGACATTATCCACATAAGTATGAAATAAAAATTCCTGTGAAACCCATATATTATTCAAATAATCTTGATAGATAATTGAAATAATCATAAACATCAAATTATTATTTCAGCTGACTGCTTTATTATTAATACACCTTCTAACACAAGCGTCAATTTCATCAAAACATATCATAATGTCAATATTTATATACTAAATTAAAAACTAACATATTTATAAAATAAAGTAATTGAATTTATTGAATGTTTTAACTATATTGCTTGATATAAAAGTGCAAAATATTGTTGATTTTGAATGAGGCAACTGTAGCAAGTCCATGGCTTTACCGACTCGAGCTAATGAGGCATACTGATTTATTCGAAACAAAATTGTGTATTCGAATATGTTAACATGTAAGACAGTAAGACATTATTGACTAGCTGGAAAATATGATGAACTTTAGGTCATCATGTCATAATCTGGTCAATGATGCTTCATGTTTACTTAAAATAAGTCAACATCTGTTAAATATCAAATCACGTTACAAAATAAATCGTTTTATTATATATCATGTCTATGATTTTTTTTCTTCAAATCGACCCTACATACATAATTGCCTCTGTGTTTATCAAACAATCGAAATTGCGGTTTTATATATGTAAATATGAAATAAAAACTCATTTTAGTCATATTCGTTTGAATTCCATTTATTATTCATTTCATCTCAATAGGTAATTGAAATAATCACAAACATCCAATTACTATTTAAGGCGACGGCTAATGATGTATGCAGCTTTTATCACACGCATCCATTTCATCAAAACATATCCAAGAATCAATATCGTTAGCATCGGTGCAATCATAGAACACGAGATAGCATTGATGCAAACATTCATCGAGCGCATTTCCGCTGGCAAGCACAATCATCACCATGGTCGAGAACAACACAAATAAGAACTGAAAATTGTAATAGAATGTGATTCAAACATAAAAGCGAAAAGATATAAGAATAGTGATACTAACGATAAAATGTAATTATTTACACTAATTCTATGATGTGTAATTATAAGAAAACTATCTTACCAATCCGGTCTTGTATTCCATTATAATAACGTGACAATATATGATTATGTTCAACCAGTTTAGCGAAATATGCACTGACTTTTAAGTTACTAGCAAGCGAATTCACATTTATATACAGATTATGAAAACTTATATGTTTGCAGTTTGTTTTGTCTTAGCTGTTTTATGTTTTATCCGAGTTATAAATCAAATGATAATCAAACAAAACACTTTTGATTTGCAATCAATATCAACCACATTGATCGAAAAAAGAACAAATTACATATTATTCATCCTAGAAAAAGGGGTGTTTACAAATTGTACATTTTATGTAGAATTTATATTTGAAAACAACTGATTTGAATCAAAAGCCGTTTGATTGATGAAGCGCTTTTGTAATATTAACACCTGTTTGTTTTTCATTGATATGGAGTTATTAGAAACTATTCTTCAGAATACATATCACACGAACCTTTGATAGACTATTGGGTATACCTAAATGATTCATGCGTTTGTCCTTTTATCTTTTCACCTTGACAATTTTCTTGGGAAATTAAAAATGTGATATATTTGTCTTTAACTTCAATGTCATCTGTGAATTGGAACTCCTTGTATAAATGTTGCTATTCCATGTTTTTTAAAAATATCAAATGATATTTTACGATTATTTATTCTTAAAAGTATGTTTATCATTGTTTTGGTTAGCTGTTACATTTATATTATCACTAAACGTTGTGTAGAAGAATGCTTTCTTTTCAAACCCCTAGCTATATTCACTTCAATTTAAAACAATTTTTAAAATTCAAATGAAACTATTGAATAACTATGAACATAGAAAATATATTTGTCCAAACATGTTTATTTACCCAATGGACTAAATCCACTGTCATGATTTGGGGTTGTGCTTCAAGGGGCTGGGAATAGTACATACTACTTTTTAAAATCATTATTCATTCACAGAATCATCTACTCCTTTAAATTATGTTCTAACATTCAATCATTCTGCTAGTTGTTTCTATATCAGTTTGGGAAAGTATTTTAGACCTACTTGTCTTTAAGGGAATTTTGAAGCTTCTCAGAGTTGTTTTATGGCTCTCATTGAATTATAGTTTGTCCAAAACACTTAAACACCTGATTAACCTTTCTTCCCCCGAATTGGCCGCGTCCGCATTATGTTTTGTAGTTATATCCCTTAGTAATGTGTCACACTCCTTGAATCATTATGCTACTTGTGTCTGTATCAGTTTGGTAAGTTATCTTTTTACCTTGCTTTAAAAGGAATTTTTGGCTTTTCAGAGTGATTTTATGGTTATCATTGAATGATAGTTTGTCCAAAACTCTAAAACACCTGAGTAATCTTTCTTCCCCTGAATAGCCCACGTCCGCATAAATAATTCGTGGTTTTCTCCCTTAGAAATGTTTCACACTCCTTCATGAGTACTACTCAAACAAAGAAAAATTACTTTAGCAGTATGAATGCTCCGACCTGGTCGGTGAAGGAGAAATACCTAACTTGATTTAGAATATGTTTACTTAGAATTTTTATAATGATATCTTGATATGTATAAAATGATTTTCACAAATTTATTTTTACATATTGTTATGTAAATAAGAGCAACTATTCTGTTCCCGCCCTTAATTCTGTAGTTATGTTTGGCATGTATATCGAACAACACTGACCATGATCAATCACATATGCTTACTTTGGATTATGTAGGTTCGCGCATATCAAAATAGGAATAAACCAATTAAAGAAAGTCCATACAAAAAAATATTGAATATGTTGGTCGATAGATTGACACTTCGACCCATTGCAAAAAGGGACCGTCTCTCAAGTAGTATTCTCTATCTGAATCCATATCGTCCTTCTCATCAGAAGCAAATTTCATAATAAGGGTTATATGAAAAGTCCCCTCCCCCAAAACACCCTTCTCGTAAGAGTATCTTTCAATAAGGATATTGCAGCAACGACATACGACACGACCAAAATTTACGCCACAACAACGTCATATTTAGACGTCAACGCTACGTCAAACTTTCAACGGTGATATCGGTAACCAAGTATTCAACTTTATATGACATACATTGACAAACGTCTCAAAAATTGGGTGATGTAAAACTGTTTGCGTTGTACAACATTTTTACGTTTAACATAATTGAATACATACAGTAGCGCGCGGTTTTAAATTTACATTTTCCTTACAGTTTAGCGTTCAACGCGTTCAAAGTGTTTAATGTACACTATTTAATAGTAAACATTTATGGTTTGTGCGTTTTAGCCTTTGGAAAGAGAAGTGAGAAGTACACCCTACTGTACGTAATCGTATATCCTGCGTTTAAATATAATCTAATCTATTCCTATTCTTTTTATTCTGCGAATTATAAAAGATTTATCAACCCACACATAGATGAGCATGAAAAACAAATAAATAAAATGAATGGAAAATACAACATAATGAAATGAATATACATATACATGCGCGAGCTGTATGTTTAGGGTTTAAAAAATCGATGAATGTTTGACCTTTAATATAGCTCACAAACCGCATTAAATGTATGCGGTACTGGCGGTATTTTATGATATTCTTTCAAACATTCTGGTTCCATGTGCAATGCTAAAGAGCTCTCCAGAAAAGTGGTCGAGGATAATCATGCAGAAATGTAGCATATTAAAATCTAAAACAATATCCAATTTATTAATATATCGTCAGAGAAACATCGACAGAATTTTGAATCCATCGATGTAATTTTCATTCCACTCAAACTAGAACATCTATTAACATGCAATTAAACAGATCACGCCTATCATGATGCTATCGTAGTGTCAATCATGACTCAAATTATGTTACAAAGGATTAATTACATATTAGTCATACTATGAGGGTCCATCCACAACAGAAGCGTTGTCGAGCGTTTCCCTAACAAACGGCGTTTTTTTGGGCTATTGTTATGTGAATTTTATAAACGCACATTTCTGGAAACAGCGACGGGCGTTTTATTCTATTATGAATGTGTAAGTAAACAATCTCGACAAACATTTTTTTATGTCTAGTTTAAATTTACGACAAATATAAATACTCAATTACAGTATTCATATTTTTGATTATATCGAACGTTTGACACCTCCACTTGGCATAAAAATCCCTAAAATTGGCAAAGATCGTTTACTAGGAGTCGCTCTTGGATATGACGTTGTAATTTCTACTCATATGATACCATGCACTTTCCAGATGTTCTTTTGAATGCCAATAACGCCTAATTAAAATACATATTAATATAAACCCATTAGGTTAAGGCGAATTGATATGAAAATAGTAACGTAACTTTGGAAACAAATTTGAATATATTCGAACCAGAAGTTATATCTATTTGAAAAATAATTCAATCACGTTCTTTATCTACCTTTTGATTCTCCTTATTTATCTGAGGATTATCTAAGACAAAGCTTCATAAAAGACGAAAACAAGCCTTCTCATGATCGATTTTTTTTTTAATCTCAAATAAACTTATGTGCCGGAGGAACGTAAACATCCGATTGAACGAGTCTAAATGGTTTTTATAGAAAATTGCCAATGGGATTAACGGTTTCTGAATCTTAATAATTAATTGATATCATGACACTTTCTCAAATTTCGAAAGTGTTATGAGTTTCGCTAATTCTAGATTTAAATCAGAGAAATATATCACTTTTCAACTCCTACGTTGGGTGTCTAGTTTTCCTCTAATTCCTTTACTACCATGCATTCACTTATTCAAAATACATTATAAATGTATATATTCATAATACTATCCGTTATAACTTTAAAATTTGAAATTAAAACAGTGGTCAGAACAATATGTCATTTGAGTAAGATCGATAGATTGATGATGTATGTCAAACACGTTATTCCTCAGTTAAGGATCGTGTTTTGCTAACACTAAGATATGTATATTTTAGGTCAAACTTAATCATGTATTTTATCTATAACTATTGACATATGTGTATACTATCACCATTATGACTATTGTTATATGCAAAATGTAAAAAAACACATAGTAATTGTCATTTGATGAAATTGCATTTCTATGCTAAACAACATAAACATGCACACTTATTTTTTTAAAAGTACTTGCACTAAACTGTGATATTACTGTAAAATTGATTATTGAGTATAGCAAAGCAAAACTTGTTTCTCAAAAAGTAATTGTTTACGGAAGTAAATGTTGTATAGGGTCCGATGATTGTTTTGATGGATTATTAAGTAATGTGCAGTTATGTTCTTAAACGCAACCTTTAAAACCGATACAAGTAAGTTATATTTTTGATTGATTCTGAACAATCGGTGTAGCATAAATTGAAATCATGTGATACTTCAACATGTTTTCATTATATAATGTTTTTGTATGAAGTTTTTTTTTATTTATAAAATGATGTTTTTTATATTTAACATACTCTCCCCAAATTATTTTTTTTTCTGAAACAATTCATAGAAATAAAATACGACGAGGACACATGTCAGGGTTAATGACACATGATTCAATAAATATAAAAAATTTAGACAAGGACAATTAAGATACAATTTCTTCGTATGGAAATGAAACATATTGATTTAACTTGAATAATATTTTATTCGATCTAATAAACTGAATGTATGATTTCTAAAATCAGCATGTTTAACATCATAATATTATTTTTAACCGATAAAATGAAACATTTTACTCAACTACGCCTTCATTATTAATTAAACAAGGCATCCATCGAAGTACTCAAGTTTATTGCGATTACAGTTTCAGTCATGATAACCTAGTTCTATTGCCCTGAGTTATGTTATAACCCTCTTAAAGTAGTTTATCCAGCTGGATTAATATACTTATACATTAATTGGATTAAGTAAATGCTAGTCTCAAAATACTGAACTGTGTGTTATTGAAAATAATTTAATAAAATATATTTTTGTATACCTTTGATTATTGCAAAGAAAATAATTTATTCAGCTTGGATTAACAATGTTACAAAGATAATAGAATAAGCAAGCTTACGAATCCTCTTTTGTATTCCATCTTTATCAGCTAATTGTATCTAAAGACTTGATTTAAGCGCCTATAAGCTTTAATACTTATAACAAACCAAGCTATTTATTTATATGCTTAAACAAAGAATATCTCATGCGTGGGTATTTTGTAGTTGTATCCGTTATTCTTTATAAATCATTTCGATAAATTCTATACAATGTTTTTTTTTGTTATTGTGATATTGTGTCTATCTCATAGAATTGTATGAATACATAGGCTTCTTCAAAAATACGGATTTCAAAGGTAATAATAATTGTCAAGCTAGGCAAGAGATAGAATTGCAATATAAATAAAGACATGCAAAGGTGTTCCTTCAATAATGGGTAGGAATACGTGTTTGTTTATGTACTTGTCTTTCTTGTTTGACTATGGACATCAAACAGTATTATGCCTTTGATTGTTGGACCAATTGTATCATTTTGTTTTGTTTTGTTCATTTCATAAATTGACTTTTCATAAATTGTTTGAATTTATAGCAAGTAACTGTTATTACGTGCACCAAATGTTTGACACAATGTATATATATATTCCAAGAACGTATCTTTTAACCATTTTTAATATTTTGTTTGAGCAAAACATAAATCGGAATTCACAATAATACCCAATTTAAACTAAATTTATGAACTATATCATTTTGAAATTTTCATAAATTAAATATGTGAAAATATTAACCTTGTCTAATCCTGAAAATGTATGTAATTTTAAAGCTATTTAAGAATAAGGCCATCCACTTACAGAATTTCTAGATATACAAACAACCATTTTGTTAATAATGGGTCATCTGTTTCGTTTATTTTAAGCTGTTCACATCTTTCTAGGAATAGCTTAATGTTTTAAAGATACGAATGATACTCGATTTATTCCGGCATATTGGTCTGTTAGTTGTTTCATATTTATATATGTACATCGCACATTTGTTTTATGATAATTTGTTTCAGGTTGCTTGCATCTCCATACGAACCCTACTGACCCTTTTAAATGTTAAAGCTGTGTAAGATCCCATAGAAGTTATATGGCTATATACAAAGTAATATATAAGCTTTGAAGATGAATTGTGATACATTTCAATGAACGTGTATATTAATAATACTCAATATCATTCTTCTCTAGTTTTGCTACAGAAAGCATGCTACTTTCTAGGTGTCAAGCGATTCGCTAATAAAAATAGATAACCTTAATATGATCACTAGGGGCCGAAGTGGCGAGGGACCGAAGCGTTCAATCGGGGCCGAAGTGTCCGAAATTCCATGAAATGTGGTGTATCTGATTTTTGATAGAATCATGGTGACCATTTTAATGTGTTTGACATTTCACAATAAAACTAATAGAGTTGATTGTGTTTGTTATCGCCTAAATATTCACGATCAGATGCTTTAATGTCCGAGGATTCACTATATTGATCGATACATACAGGGGCGTGACACATAAAATTTATGATATGATATGATATCATATCATATCTATGATATGAATGGCTATTTCTTGTTTTGTTACCATATGAATGAAATATATAACGAACCCTGTCCAGAAGATTCGGCCATATGTTTAAATCCGCTTGGGTCCCTAGCAAAACACTCTTCAGCCCCTCCCAAAAGACGTTTGGGCTCTTTCCAAAAGACAATTCGGTCCATAAATTGACGCATAATCCATCTATTTGGCCGCTTAGTTTTATAAGAGTTAACGTTTAGCATTCATACCATTTTATATCGTGAAAGGAAATAGAGGAAGAGAACGAGGAAGGAGGGAATATGACTATCTACACGAAGAGACGGAAATATAACATTATCAAACCCTTTTGAATAGTTGTTATTCTTAGAAAGATGTACACCACTTCAATTAAAAATAAACGAAATAGATAATTCATGATTAACAAAATGGTTGTTTGTTTATCTAGCAATTCCTAAAATTGATGGCCTTATTCTTAAACGGCTTTATAATCACAAACATTTCAGGAAAAGACGAGGTTTTTATTTTCTTATATTTCATTTATGTAAAAATAAAAATTGCATAGTTCAACAATTCAGTTGACATAGGTCAATGTTTGGAAGTCTGATTTATCTTTTGTTCAAACAAAAACTGAGAAATTGCTCGAGAGATACGTTCTTAGAAAATGTTTATATTGTGTCAAACACGTGGTGCACGAGATAACAGTTACTTGCCATAAAAAAAAAAACATTATATGAAAAGTCAATTGATGAAATGAATAAAATGAATTAATGCCTTTGATGCCATAATCCAATAAGATCAAATGCATCATACTGTTTGATGTTTACAGTCAAAAAAGAAAGACATATTTCAAAAACAAACACATGTTGCTTACCATTATTGAACGAACATATTTTGCATGCCTTTATCTATATTGCAATTGTCTATCTTGTCTAGCTTGATATTTTCTCATTACCTTTGAAATATGTATGTTTAAAGAAGCCTATCTATTCTTACAAGTCTATAAGGTATATACAATATCACAAGAATCAAAACATTATATAGAATTTATTGAAATCATTTAATCATTTATAAAGAATAAAATAAACATCTACAAAAAACACACGCATTGTATATAAATGGCTCGGCTTGTTATAATCATTAAACCTTATTGGGGCTTAGATCAGCTCGTTAAATACAATTGATGATTAGCTGATAAAGATGGAAAACAATAGGAATAAAAACTGGAGGGTCCTAATTGACATGGTTATTGGCCCGAGGGATAGGAACAAGTCATGTCCAAGCAAAATTGGCACATGTGTGTTTGTTCAAATAACATGAATACTGTGTCTGTAACTGGCATAGGCTAATGGCTTCTATAATTTGTTTACAGCTATGCATTTTTTTCTTTTCTTTCAAAAATTCAAACCGTGTGCTTTTATCCAATGGAGTTATTCAATTGAATACCATAATATATATTTATATAGCTAGAATATGTCGGATGTTGAATCAGACTATAAAATCATACACATTCGTTTTAAATGCCTAGAAAAGTGGGTAACAAGTTATTAGAACTTGGTATTGCATGCTCAGAACTTTGTCGCATAGGTAATGAGAACATATGAGCATATGTGTCACGACAGCATTATGACCATCGTCGGTATGTTCGCTTTGCAAAATTGTCCTTTTGATATATTGTACAAAGATATATTGACCGAAGAGACAAAGCTGTTTACAACACTTAATCATTATATGCTCTTATGTATGAATGTCTTGTATGTGAGTTACCCCAACTTAAAATATGCTTTGAACAAAGTATCCACAAAGCAAAGATATGGTTTGTTATGTAGTAATTGACTTATTAGATAATTTACATTGACACTGAATATGTTACGTATCTGTGCAAAAACTAACGCTGGTGAAATGATAAACAGCTTTATTGATACCTTCTGAATAACCACTTGCTAACATTATACATATATGTGTCTTCTGTGGAACGAAAATGTGAAATAATAATTCGTTTACGGAGATGTTACCTATTCCCTTTTTACTGTATATTGTTTCGACCCCAACTACATAGTGACACAGACATCAAACAACATAAATGCGAGGTATTTTAATACTATATTTCATGAATTTTAAGAATTGATTGTTAAATATTCAAGTCAAACAATAATCTATGACATGTGTTAAATACCTTGAAGTTATAAAGTTATTCTATAATAATTTGACAAACAATCTGATAATCAATGGAGATCGATTAAATATAATATCCAACAAGATAAATAGTCAAAAAAATTAGCCATATACGGCGTCGCACGATGACCCGCAAGACCTTTCATTTTCCCGGCATTGTAATTCGCAGGGATAACCACAACACTCTTGCATAATACAATACTCGTAGTCGCGGCTACAGCGTTGCAAACACGCAGAATGATCAGAGCTTATTCCTTTGGTCTCGCTTGAAAGAACCAGTGTTGCCATCGTTAAACAAATAAGCAGTGGAAGCATCCACAGCTACAACAGAAAAAAGAGTGACATAAGATATAAACAGATATGTGTGCATAAATTAATTAATAATAAGCGAAGCTTTTCCGCGTGAGAAGCGTGCTCATTCCGCGACGTGTTCTTACATTTGTATTTACAATATTTGTACACAGAAAATTCGAAATAAATTACATTTTAAATATCCTGTATATGTATATCTTATGTTTCTAGTACATGTCGGTGATAAGGTGATATATAATTCAAATGTTATACAAATAAACAAATAATCATAGTAAAAATAAAAAACGGTTATTTTGAAATAGAGGAAGCGATAACGAAGCAATATTTTAAGTTTGGTGTTTTATATTGATCGTATTTTCTAATGAAATCAGTCTCTAAACTTTATGTTATAACCCATATGATGCAAAAGTTGCATAGTTGTGTTAATCACACAAAATCAGTGCCTTATAGCTTTCCTGCATTTAGTAAAATGAATAATATCAATTATGAACGATCCTGAATAAACATTTACGATTAATGTTTATATGAAAGTAAAATAAAATGCAATGTGATTTTTGACTAACTGACAACCAAAGAAACCAACTGTAAGATACAATCATGTTTACTTGTAAATACATATTATGGATGATGTGAACCGGTATTTCGATTTCGATAATTCATATCTATGTTTTTTTTTCTTCAAACAAACACTGTGGTAGTTATACAATTTCTGATGGTCAAAATAATTTTAGTCTATTTGCCAGCATGTTCATAAAATCTGGACCTCTTTAGATGTAAACCAAATTCATTTCAATATTTGATATATGTAGATTTATAGGATCATTAAAGAACCCCATGTGCTCTTTCCATGCATATGCGCATTTTCAATTTGTCTGTTGAAATATTGACGGTTTCAAGTGTTTGTAAAAATGGCAAATCAGCTCTTTAAACGTCTTTTCAAAATCTGAATTCTATTAAAACTTTTAGTATCAAATATTTTAGTGTCTAATCGTTTATAGAATAAATTGCGATGTCAACCAATATTAAAGCTACTTTTTGGTCACCAGATCAATATAAAACTATCGGTTACATTTATAATTTACTTATACATTCATCATGTATTCATACTTTACATTGAATGCTACTTTTTTAAGTTCATGATTTTAACTGATATCTTTGATATTTATATATCTACCATAAATCATTGACGAATTCGGTGCTAAAGATATACAAGTATCGCGTATTTACAATTTGGTGATATGCATACTGTAAATCACCATTAATTCTTCATGTATAAATAAAGTATATATGAATGTAAAACATGTTGTAGCTATATGATGATATTTTCATTCGGCTCAAGGATATCTAGCAAAGCGACATAATTTAGCCAAAATTGTTTACCATGTTGTGCATAATGATAGATTTAGGTGTTGTGTAATATGTTTTAAATAAACATCCTAAGTAACTTTTAAGCAAACACTAGTTACAATCTTTTAGCCTTGTTAATCGCAATTTACTTTATCCTACTATTCGTGTTGCTAAAATGTAATGAAGTTTTAATATTACAGCAGTCTAGTCAACGTAAAAGGGTGTAAGAGGCTTCACATTCCAAAAGGAAGCCAGTTTTTTCGCGTTAACAGAATCACTCCAATATATGTTCTTTCAAATATACAGTTTTTTTTAATTTAAAATCAGTAATCTTATAATTTGAATCGATATTGTTACCGATAAATAATACTTAATTTATATAAATCATAAAACCAAACACACATCCTACCTTGCATCCGATCTCAAACATTTTAACGATTGTTTTTATAAAGTTGATCGGATCTCTCAAACGTTTTTCAATAGTTTAATATAAGATAACTCGATGTTTTATGCGGTATATGCTTTTTATACTTTCTTTGTCGAAGCATGGGAGTTTTTGATGTTTGTTTCAGTGAATCGTTTGATGGTATATTATGAAAAACATGATTATATTCATATATCATTCAAGATAGCTTAACTTCTTGTTGGACTTATCAATAAATCATTCAAATCTTTAGAACGCCATATAATTGTGTTTAACAAATTCAATTTAACATGAATAGACAAAGGAAAATACCACACATACCACCAATTTTAGAAATGTAAATGTATTTAAGAATGGTCAAATGAATACTTTGTTTAACAAAGCCTTAAAATTGTAAATGCAAATGCGACATGTTTATAGTAAACATGATTATACATTTGAGTTTTAGTCTGGTTGTGGTACTATGCCAAAATCATTTTCATACACAATATAAACCATGTCTATGTTTTAACTTACAACATTTCTACAACATAACCCATTCAGTCAAAATGCAAAGGGAACCTTGTTAAAATTCAATGTTAGATTTAAACATCCAGACATTCAATTAATATACCATATATACAAAACAGGAAACTTGTTTGTTAAGTAAAATTTGCATTTGTTCATACAAGTGGAAGCATAAAACCCTTACGCTTAACCCTAAGTTCCCACCCAGTTTTCGTCTCACTTAATATTGATTTCGACTAATCGGTAACGTTTGATTAAATCATGTTTGATTTGAAACTATGGGATGATTTGTCAAGTAAACTACACAAGTTTACAGAATGTGAGCAATAGTAACATTCCACAATGCTATATATTGAGAGTAATAAAATCACATTAGAATATATCACAGGGTTTATTAATAATGTCTATTTGAAAAATCATTTTAAATTTTGAGCTGGCTAACAAAAATTTACACAATAAATATTTCATAACAATATTACATAATCAATAATATTCAAACTTCAAATACTCCATTTTCAGCATGTTTAGCTCTGGTTATGGCCTTTTCGATTTACTTTGATGTTTAAAACATCAAACAGATTTACCGGAGAGAAGATTGGTTGCCAAACAAAAAAAGTAATTGCAATACCTGCAATTGCTTATAATGTAATTTGGTGTTTATGTGTATATGGTCAACATGATTTGATAAATAGCATGTATAACTTCAAGCATTGCACTATTCAAACACATTCGAATCTATTTGTGTGTTGGCATATAGTTATCATTATCGTCTACTATCAATATGCACCTTTCTGATACAAAGCTATGGCACAAAATCTATATATTTATAATGAACGTTGAATATATTATAACAGTTATTCTCTTTAGTTAAGGAATTCTACTGTGTGTTCGAAAAGAAATACCACCGTTTATGAGCAATTTCTAAAAAAATGGACTGTCCTTTCGTTATAATGATAACGAAACTGTATAATACTTGTCTTGCTGCAATAGCATTCCAATATTTTGTCTAAATATGCCCTATATTGGGAATCGGTGCAGGTGTCGGGGCTGAATAACGGCTAAGTCTGCAATTCTTTTTAAATGGCGGATTTGGTTGTTTTCAGCCCCGATAACTTCTCCCATTCGATTTTAAAAAAAAAAGAAATGTAATAAACATCTTTCATCTCAAAATGCAATTAAAAGTGTTTAGTTTTATACATGATTCAAGTAATATATGGCACTTGAAGACTGTTTCAAGACATCGAGTTCGATTTAATTCATATATACAAATTTTGAAATCCCGTCTATTGTATTTATCAGATTATGTAATAAATAGATAATATATACATCAATGTGCACTGTATGCAATGCCACATTTAGCGTATGTTTACACATACTAATCAATTTCAGGTAATGTCAACATCAATTAATAATCCCGACGTATTTTGATATTTGCTGGTTCAATTCAGACATTGTGGACATACACAGATTGCACCTACAGATTGACACATTATTATCCAATATGTATAAACCACCACCATTTGAGATAATATAACTATATTCATGCATTTTCGCACATTCAAACCAAAACTCCTAATCCAAGTTTCATTGAAATGAAGTTGAAGATGGTTAATAACGGATATGAGTATTTTTTGTCGAGTAGATCAATGTAATTTTAATGATATTTGTTTTTATTTGACAATCACCCCGTTGATGTAATATTATTATCGATTTGCGAGGCACTGTGGTATATTAACGCTGTTTTACATGGCAATTTTTAATGGTTTGCGGGCTTCAAATGAAAACAGCGGGCCGAATGTTACATTTGAGCCCGCTAAATTGGGTTTCAGATGAAAACGGCCCGCTTGTTTCAAAATATATGTTTTCTCCATAAATGCTATATAATTTTTATTTGCGACGGTGTTTCACTTGATTATTATTTGATATTTGATAAACACTTAACGGTTACATTAAATATGGCTATTCTAAGTTGAAGAATAAGTGACAAAATACATAAACAAATCTAAAGTTTAGAAGGGACATCGACGGGATTCGAACCTGGATTGCAAAACTTTAATCTTCGCAGTCACGCACCTTAACCACTCGGCTATAGGAATGCTGTTGCATTGATGCTTTTAAATAACAGTTATCATTTAAAAATCAATAATTGGTTAAACAATGTAATATGCTAATGAGATGCCATTGAGTACCCGTATAAGGTTAATCGATATTAAAATGAGTATGATTGTGACAAGTCTCATTGCAATCGGGAAAACAATAGTCACCGATGAATTCATCAGATATCTTAGTTATTTTGTTCATTAGTAAGATTCATTGTTTTCTTTTTTCGCGAATATTTTTTTGTGAAGAAATGCAACATTAATACAATTGTACAACCATTGTCAATTTAAAGTTGGTATAATCCATTTTAAAAGAAAATAGCGTGTATATGAAGTCAAAGTGGACAAATGTGTGTACCTCTTAAATCAATAATAATAGTAATCACATTGTTAAATTTGAGTCCATCAGTTTTCATTTGAAGCCCTTTTTTATCATTTGAATCCCTCACATAACATTTGAGTCCCTCGCAAGCTCGGGCCTCAAATGATATGTAGCGGGCTTCAA
>LQRL01039704.1:0-14411 GCA_001703475.1 Hydroides elegans
ATACATTATGAAGAATAAAAATCTTATTTTAGAAATAAAATGTGTTTTCTACTTGTAAAAAATAAGGATTTGGAATTGATTATGATAATAGAATATCTATTTCAATAACTACTCATGATCATATAAAGAAATAAAAAAAATAATCGAGGAGAGGAAAAAAGTTTGTCATTTGCTCTTACTAACGATAGGAAAAAATTGTGTCATTGGTTTGAAATAGGGCTATTAATTTCGCATTGTAAAGACCAAATTGTTAATATTATATATGAAAATTTATACATTGAGCTATATGTATAAACGCGGTGCTTATAATTTATATTTAAATTAACAAATGATTCGCATTTATTATGATGCTTATATAAACCCACAATATAATCACACAAACACTGTTGTATTCGATTGGAAACACATGATAAGTAAAGTAATTAGCCTAACAATGGCATGTGCACATCGCATTGCATTGTTTAACCACTGTGTTTAACCACTGTGTATAAAGCACAAAAGCATACACCTTTCAAACATATGCTTTTTTCCATTGTACTTAAAACGCCTTTGTGCTGTTTTGCTCGAGCGATTGTGACACTTTTAACGACATTTAATATTTGGGGGTCAGTTTAATACTGGAATTGAATGCATGTGGTGGCGTTGAATTTAAATACCAAATATATTATTGATATAGAAATGCACCTTGGATATTCATATATAACGCTATTAATGTTATGAAAGGACTGTTAATTGTATGGTATCGTATACCTTTTTTTTAAATCATATACGATATTTCAAATGAATAAGTATAAAGGATAAAATATGCAATATAAAATACCTGGATATGAATATATTTATTCCTCTGTAATTACTATCCTGACTGCTACAAATATAAACGTATTTGTTGTATGTCCTTTTCTGCAGAAAAAAAAACAAGTCTTCACGGTAAGAAGTTTTCTGATCAAATGAACTGTTGCGAATTTTGCAAACTAACATATTTCAAAATTAATTTATTGATAACCAATCAAATTGTAATGTTATAACCAGGGTTGATAATTTTTCCAAACATTTTGAGGCTCTTTTGGGTATTTTGAGGGTTTATTTGGGAGTTTCGGGCCCTCGACGGGAGCCCCATAATCTTACCATACCATTCTTGAGTGATACGCGATAAGCAAGGAATAAGCGAAGTCCTCTATTTCGCACCATACCATTCTGGAGTGATGAGTGTAAGCAAGGAATAAGGGGGGGGGAGTCTCTCAATCTTACCATACCATTTTTGAAGGATGTGTCATTAAGCAAGGACTAAGGGAGTCCACTGGGTCCCCAAATCCCACTATACCATTCTGGAGTGATTAACCATTAAGCAAGGAATAAGGGAGACCTCAAATCTCGAATATCAAATTTTACTCATTTTGCTTGTGGTCCATACGGATGGCCCTTACTACTGTGTTCGATCAGAGAGTAGAATTCTAACATGTGATTTTGGTCCTACAATTATTATTTTCTTATTTCTAGTGGTAATTTATCAAAACACTCACATATATAACTTGATTTATGTTGATATTTGTGTATTGTAATGCAGCGGTATTACTGTTATATCAGGCTATTTCAGTTGTATTTATAGAAAAATTAGTAATTATATTTTACTATTTTCATTGATAAATGGCAATTTTCGCAACCACAATTATATATGACAATCCGCTTTACAGTTGAAATTTTCACTGCCATATCATAATATGAAATAGAGTTGATGTTATGATGCTCTTGCATGTATCTTCTTATGCTTTATTTTCAAATGATACTCAAATCCATTATTCAACTGCTATTACTTAACTGCTATTCACTGATATTTATAAAAGATACATGTTTGTTATAACTAAGTTATAATTACACTTTGTACTCGAGACATGACGTACCTCCATGTTATTGTGTATTTCACATGTATAGAATTACATTGTTTTTAATAAATCAAAATTTAATTATATTGTATCATTTTTACTGAGTTTCACTTTTTTACAAATTATTTACTTCATTCTGTTCTGACACGCCAATAAGTATTCAAAATACATTCTCTAGAAAATGTTGTTTTCATCAGACACATGCATTTTTGTCAAGCAATATAATATTTCTGATTTTGAGTAAATCACATTATAAGTGGATAATTGCAGTCTCTTTGAGCAAACAAATACTAACCAAATGTTCAAAAAAATTATCCACTGAACAATTTCTGTGTTTGGGTAAATGATGGGAAACAGTACTTTATATAATAATTATATAATACTACTTTATATAATAATTAGACGGGGTCTTTAAATTGAATTTACTTAGTATCCCAATGTTTAGATACTCCATGCCGTTGCATTATCAATGCATGCATGGACATTAAAACTTCTAGTTCAAATGCATTTTTGTCTGCCCTGTTTGTGTATATTCTACGCATGCGCGCATCTCTTAAGTAATGAACGTTCATGAATGTTGGAACGCCAATAGTATGATTATGAGAGCAAACGGGGGGCAACCAATATATATTTTTGACGTGATATAGAGCGCCCTCCTCAAAGTCCAAACACACGTACTCTCAGACCAAACTTTAATCAGAATACTTCACAATCGCACTCATTTTAGCAAAAATTGGCATTTATCTCAGTAAAATAAATCATTTGTTATGCATCGTAATATAAATAACATGATACCGGACCTACGCGGACCTACGCGGAGTAAGAGGGGCGAGCGGTGAGCGGCGTGTGCCCCGTTTGCTCTTTTATTTGCATGAGCAAACAAATTGGCGCCCTGATATCGGACTGATATTTATACGTTTTATATACCATAGGATCCCTTGTTCTATATCTTCTGGATCCGCGCCTACCGGAATACATAAGAAAATAATATATTATAAAACATATTTTTGCATGCTACTATTCAATAACGTAGTCATATATTCCCAGGGTGTCAAATTCGTTAATAGACGCATGCTATAGAATGCAAACATCACTAGATTGTATATTGAACCACTTTTTATTCTTCATAGAAATAGCACAACAAACATATATAGAAATACATATAATATACATATATTATGTAGCCAATGGAAATTGTTAACATGAAATATGACGACTGTTTGAAATAAAAACTACAAAAACAAAAAAAAAACATATGTGTTTACACAAGAATATAAGTTATGGCCATTTTTGCTAAAACATGGCCATATTTTATGTTTTGGCGTAAATACATATACTTGTTGTGCTATTTCTATAAAGAATAAAAAGTAGTTCAAAAACTGGTCGCGTTTAGGGTGGTGCATTTAATGGTCAGGAGATCTATAACACTCTGTAAGTCAGATTTTAACGAACCCGATGGGTAAATTCAGATCTAGCTGACAGATTGTAATTTCTCCCTTCAATAGCAGTACCAGAAGAGTGGGTAATCCAAGCCTTCTGACGTCATCAATGCAAGCTAGGACATGCTTCTTGGGCATCGACGTTTGGAGAACAGGTCCGTGATTGCTGCTGGCGGTGTGGCGGGAAAACAATGAGGTCACCCATAGAGTGACGGGTACATCTAACGACTGACTATTGGAAAAGGGTTGTTATTCAAGGTGATGTGACATTATGGTGTGTAGAATAAATCACTTTTAAAACACATATTCTCCTGGGCCCATATTTATCAAAATCTAAGCAAGCTTACATTGTAAGTCTGTGTCTGTAATCTAAAATCCTAGTTGGAATCATCCCGTGAAATGGTTTTTATTTCTATTTTTAATGAAAAATCAGGCATTTCTAAGAGTTCCTAACTAAATCTTTGAGAATCAACAGAGATATTAACATCGAACAGAATGTGAGTATGCTTAGATTTTAATACATATTGACCCTGTTATTCTTTCTTCATTTTGGTGCACACACATTGTTTCACACGGTATGATGATGGGAATCTAGTATTAAATGAGGGAACCCAATAAAAAATACCAGAAGTGGGAGTCGAATCCACGCGGACCGTAAGCAAGTGGATCTTAAGTCCAACGCCTTAACCAATCGGCCATTCTGGTTTTCTGTCATGGGATGCTTCTTTTGCATGTACAGACATGTTTCGAACACCTGGCATGGTGTGTCCATGGGTATTTGATGTCAACCAACAGTAGATGTAAATGAAGGATTCTGCCGCCCCCTAGAAAATTTAGGGATTCTACCTCACCAAAATAAATGGAGATTCTGCCTCACCCAAAATGAATGTGGATTCTGCCGGGTCCGAAATTGAATGGATTTTTCTGCCTGGTCCTAAAAAAAATAGGGATTCTGCCAGTCAAAATGAGGGTTCCTGTTTGGTCCAAAATAAATGAGGGTTCCTACCTCACCTGAATGGGCGATATTCTAATATGTTTCATAATGGTATATATTATAATGTTATCATACTATGTATTATATATATTTATCAAAATGTATTATAACTATATAATAATATTTATTTAGGTTAGAACACTTTGAAAAAATAGTATTTTTTCGAGTTTCGAGATGTCCGAGATACCATAAATTCTTGAAAACCGTGACAAAATTCCAGCATATTCTGGAAAATTCCAGCATATTCTGGAACATTTCAGTACTAAAGGAATTTCCAGTACCCTTATCCTTCACAATTTCATCAATATTCCAAATAGGACCTTGCAAAATGGCTCGGTGGATAGCTTATTAAATATACTATATTCAAATATATCCGCCATTTTTGATTTCGCCAAATCACGTGACTCAAATGCTGTAATATGATTGTTCGAAACCTATTTTCCTTTATTATTTCATTAATGTTCCACATAGAGCCTTGCAAAAAGGCTCGTTGGAATGCTTATTCACAATACTAGTTTTCAAAATGTCCGCCATTTTGAATAACAATAAACAACCAAAATGCTAAAATTTGATTGCTTGAAACATACAGAAAATTTATTGCTTTGAAATTATAAAAATGAATTCAATGCATAGCAACAGTAATCTTGAATTCGTAGTTTGTATAATTAAGATATTGCTAGGTGAGTCATATATACGTATAAACGGTTTTATGGGTGCATTCAAATTGATCAAACCTAGCTTTACACCACTTAAGGCTCTGGCGTCCATAACAATTTTATTCTTTTATATCATCCTCTAACCTTCTTTGAAATTGATTCAACCAGATGTCAACTAGCGGCAACCGGATTTAATGTACGCGTATTTGGTTTGGTTTGAAGCTAAGTGCAATGCATTTGGTGTGAACAAGTGCAATGCATTTTACTATTGTTATAGGTAGGAATCACAGATAAAAAAGATAAGTGACTTGAATAACTATACCATAAATGAGACAAGATACTCATATAGGAAATAATTATAGATTAATAGTTACTTAAGTAGAAGTCTCTTCAATTAAAGTATATAATGCAATTTCAAGGACGTTAATTGACTAAAAATTAGAAAAATAAGTTCTTTAGTTACCGTTCGAGACTGATACTATTTGAAAACGATCGCAGCAAGATTGGGAGGTGGTTCGATAATTTAGGGGCACTACCGCTTAAAGCCGAATCTACTCAGTCATAATTTTAGTTTGGATAGTCGACGTCGACAATTAGAAGATTTGAAATCGTTTTAACCTAACAAACATCATTTTCTAACTGTTTTAGATTCAATATCCCGAGATAATAAGCGCCATTTGTTTATTCTAAGCCAATAAGAGTAAAATGTAACTTTGCAAGGTGTGGCACACTGTCATTTAACAGTCTCGTTATAATAGTCATAGGTTTACCAATCTTATTATTGAATTTGATCAACAGCAATAGTTTTTACCGAATCGAATTTTATGCAACATATGCATGGCTGATCAGTATGAAGCTAAAGAGACAGTTTTAAGACTTGACATTTGCTCGTTTTTATAAAAAAAAACAATAGCTTATTCCAATATATGCATAAAGCATATCATTTAAAATGTTTTAGTCCAAATATGTTTTAAAAAAGCTGGGGACTCTACCCGGGTCTCGAACGCGGGACCCGTGGCACCTCGGGCTAGCACTTCACCATTTTGCCCCGGGGGGGGGGGGGTTGAATCCTTTAGACCGCGTAACTAATTTATAGAAGTCGCGATGAATGAATTATACTCAATTAGTTTTCCAAACATGTAATAGTGACGCAGATCATAAAACCGCTTGGATTGATTTGGTGGAATCCTTTCACAAAATAGATATACGATTGCTTTGCCTTACGTGATACTAACAATGGAGTTGACGCAATTTAACGTAAGATGAGCGATAAGTCAAAACGATGCTAGAGTGGAAACGTTGGAAAATATTGAAAGGTTTGGTTTTTGGCTATATGCTCTTTATAAGGTATGTAATAGAATTGGATTCATAATTAAATCAGGGCAATTGATTTATATCTATTTTTTTTCAAAAGTGCCCTGTAACATTATTACGCCTACTCGCGACGTCAAGATAGCGTTGATTGTAATCAGTAGACGTTTGTCAGACCCCATACCAAAGCAATATATATTACTGTGTGTTTTCTTCCCATAGCAATAATTGCTTGACATTTATATATGTTTCGCCTTTAACAGGGTAAATTTAAATCACTAAAATATAACTTTAATATGATTGTTCATGCTTCATAGATTTAATATTAATTTGCACAAGCTTACAGTTACCCAAACAACCAAGCTAAAGCTATATATTTATTGAGACAGATATGTGATACGTGAATTAAAGCCCGCTTGGTGCTTGTTTTAATATCGATCAAATGTGATTGAGAGCCTTCAATCAAGTTTGAGGGTGTTCACTCTCCGTTTCTCTCCGGCCAGTCTTTAGAGTTCCACCACCCCTTCTTCTTCGGAAAAGTCCCACGACCAGTAAATGTCACAGGGCCCCGCCTTCACTATTGATATTTTGCCCTTCATTAATATGTGTCGATATCTTGGAATGCATTCAAATTTAAAATAAATGAGCCAATAATTCACAATGCTGCTTGGAATAGATGGTTTCGAAATCGCTTTAAGCACTAAAAATAAACGTTATTATCGAACAGTTTATCGGTATCATCTATTTACCATATATTCACATGATGATATAAATAACCCTTTATTCATTCTTTTCTTGTTTCAGTTGCAATCAGAAGGTTGAATTACCTAAAACATACCATAATAATATTAATATATATGATACACATTATACAATCTATATACTAATAGTACCCTTTTATCATTTTCGATCTGTCTAAGAAATTAATTTGTCAATTTGACGGCGCAGGTGAAATTAATATGGGCGTCGATTGCTACAAAGTCTGACAAATTTTAATTGCACACATATGCAAAGGCATCACGCAGGGGCTAACATGTTTGACACGAATCTTTAGGCATGATTGGAATCAAAATCTCGCCCCTCTGAATCATGTTTACTTGACTGGTCAATGCTTATACCAACTGCCTGACCCCTTGAATATAGCTTATGCACATTAATATTCACTTTAAAAATGCCTCCTAGACTATAAAGATTATATATAAACGACGATTGGCATTTTTATATCTCTGCTGCATTTGGAGAATTCTATAGGCTTTCAGCTCTACCAATTTTTCTAGCAGGGCGTTTAATCATCCAGCCACAGCCAGCTTGCTATGATTGTCTAGTTCACCTATGTCTGCTCTCATGTTTTACGCAGCTTTGCTGATACCCATTGAAAAACTCGATATTTGTATTTTACTGCAACTGCAAGACTCTGATGTAATTAACTTTTGGTTTAACAGTATATTGCATTCGATATTATGTTAAACTTGTTCGACGGCTATTAGTCTTAAAATCTTACGGTGACTCCTATACATTTTAATTGAAACCCCCATGTTATATTCCGAACATAAAATAAAATGAGTTGACATACACGTTGACGTTTAGTTTCATAAATCAAAATAATTAATTAGCCATTTAAACTATTAGTCTCATTCTTGCGATAAAGACCTAAATCTAATCGCCAATAAGCATTTGGATTTATATGAGTAAGAATGATGAATAACATTGAATTTATGTTCAGTTTGACCTGGCATGATCATATAAGGTATTTAAATAATGGGAGAAAACTCTGCCAAATCAAACATCCAACCACTTTGGATATGATGTTTTATTGGCTCAAAACTATTCATTTGAGACTTCATTTATTTAATTAATCGATTAGCTATAAGATAGTTTAGTATTGCCTTCTAAGCATTTCTTCACAACATTTATGTCAATGGTTCGTTTTCAATTTTGACAGTTGAAAGCCTCAGACTTTTTTAGTGGATCATTTTACATATGTGATTATATTTTCTGTATTTTTTTTCAAATTCGATTTATTTATCATTTTTCCTATAGAAATTGTAATGTAATATGAACGATTAAATCGTGTTCTTTGAAACACATGTGGTCTAAAAATAGTAGTTGTTGTTTTCATTATATTCGATAAATTGAAGAAATCCTTATTTATCGCTCAACTCGTAGATACTGAGATAATTGATGAAAGTGCATTGATGACAGGTTTAAATATGTAATGTAATTGACAGTAGAAGTTGCAGAATATGAAATTGGAAATTATTATTCCATATCAGTAAAAAAACGTTCAGAATTTTCATCACGGTTCCCGTGCCTTCGAGAAAAAATAAATTGTTCATACATGTGTCCCGAATTTCCGATGTCCGAACATTATAAATACCCCACTGACTCAGTCCAGAGTTGTATATAACGCAACTAAAGTAAGTATTTTTGTTTGTATAAGAGTCGTCTTTACCCATTATCTTACAAGCAAAACTGAATCAGAGATACACTGTGACTGTTCATTCTAGGCTCAATCTGAAAACTGCCCCATGAGCCGTAGTCCTACGACGACGTCGTGGGCACGTGATGTGCGCGAGGCGGTGCTAAGCGGAAACGTGGAGCACGTGCAGGAAGCAATTGTTCACGTGCTCGATATATTCGACAAGGCCGCGACATTGTCATTAGCGGTCAAGGTCAATGACCGGCCGTGTGCGCAGGCGTTGCTTGACGCCGGATGTGACCCATGTCTAAGGTAAGTTCAGATAAGATGAGATATGATTACAACTTATTAAATTTTGTTTCCTCATAATGATCGTCTAAAGAAGTGATTACGTGTATGTGTTGTAAAAGTTTCTACAATGAATTACTTTTTTTTAAAAAAAAAAATCTATTTAACCTCTTGCTTGTATAAAAGTGTTTTTGTTTTGGCCGTATCGCAATAGCATTATATTAACTTTATTTTTTTAAAGTTCAAATATACACCTTATATTTCTACTTCAGATACGAAGGTCGATGTGCCCTCTACTGGGCCGTGGTCACAGACAACGAGGACATGCTCGACCTTTTACTCTCCGACATGCTGTGGCAATTCGACCTTGACCAACTGGCAATGACCTCTACCAATACACCAACCCCATCTCGTGATCTCATGAACAACCGAATGCATAATTCCGCCACCACCGCTCGGACCCCCACTAGCGCTTCCTCCTCAACAGGATGTTTTGGTTTGTGTCCCGGCAGAAGTAGCGGAACCGGAACTATGACCCGGAAGCGTACGGCGAGCGATAAACAGCGCGCCAAAGTAGAGCGCGCCCTCAATGGAGCGTTGTTCGAGGCGGCGTGTCATGCGAGTGCCAGGTGTGTTCTCGGAGCTGTTCCGGCTTATGCATTTACTCGATAATAAACAGAACGTCTATTTTCACTTAAGCAGGCCTGTATGGGTTCTTAATGTTTGATTATATCGGAAAATACTCGAGGCGACGTGTCATGCGAGTGCAAGGTGAGTTCGTTGTTGTCGTCGACTTATGCTTTTATATTTACTCGTCCATACAAAGAATGGCTATTTTCTGCTCTAGCGAGCCTGTAAGGGCCAATTTCACAGCCTAAGTATAGACTAGGTACAATTAGGTTTCCCGTTTAGGTTTAACGTTGAAACTTATAGGCCTTAGGGTCCACGAATTACAATTATTTGGCAAAATACTCGATAGTAACGTGTTAATTTTCATGTTTGTTTTCTCGAGTACGTAGTGGTTAGTAAATATGGATTTTCAGTTAGCAGAATGCAGTGTAAGTGAGTGAGTGTAACTATTAGTTTTGTAATAGTGTCACTGTATATGACCTCGTTGTAGATATTGGCACTAAGAATAAGTTTATAATTATTATCATTGTTTCCGTTTTTCTATATAGGTGCGTGCGCAGATTGCTGGAGGCGGGCGCAGCTGTCAATCAGTGTCATTACCATGACGACGAGATGTTGTCATGGTGCAGCCCGCTAATTGCTGCGTGTGCGTCGCCACTCACTGCGCATGCTCGACCGGGGGCTGCGCTGCAGGTGCGTGGGTTCGATTTTTCACATTTAAACGTTGATGTTGGGCATATATTTATGTTCCCAAAAATGCCATGCATTGCAAGGCCTCATATGGCTGATTTCGACCAAGCACGATCCCCTGGTATAGTCGTATAACCTCATGTGATTGGGTGACATACTATCACATAACATTGGGATTGACAAGCCAATTAAATCACATGATCCTATTTCATTTTCCTATTTCATTGACTTTTTAGACGAAGGAGTGGCTAGTTAGACATGACGCCGAATAAATAATACATGTACATGCGTCACAAATTCTGGAATAACTTATTTCAACCCAACAAAATCTCCTGGCATTGTCATGTTAAATCATTTTCATTTTCTCTATTTTTTCTTCTCTTTCTTTCATATGATTGAGTGCCATATTATTCCAGGAGGTCAGGTAGCTCAGTCGGTATACTGGCTGACTAGCCAAGCACGCATTGAATCGGTGGCACTGAGTTCGAGCCCGGCTCGTGTCAGATCTCAATGTTTTTCAGCTACCTCCTAGGGTTCACAACGGTCTCGTTATATGATACTTACACAGTGTGCTGTATAGCTAGATTAGGGATCAATATTGTAAGCGCCGTATGTGGCAGCTATAGGTTGTTAGCGAATTTAATAAAGCACCATTATAAGTATCTGTCATATAACGTGGCGGTGCTCGATAATTATCGGCAGGGCTGTACCTTAGCGGTCGCTAGGTCGCAAATGCGACCTAAAAATTGGCCGTGCGACCTGAGAATTTTATCAGGTCGCACGGTCTGCGACCAACTTTTTGGGGCCTTATTTATGCCAATGTTTGCATTAAGCATTTAAAGCATTTAAACATTTAAGTTGTTTAGGTCAAAATGGTTAAATTATTTTTCCACCAATCGTGCTTTAAAACATTGGACTATTTCAATGAAAAAACAGGTCGCATTAAAAACACTGCGTTGTTTTGCCTAATTGTAACCGCCCCTTTAGGCCTCATACCGATATTTTTTCATAATTAAGTTTAGATATTCTTAAGAATGATGTCACATATATGCAGTGTTGATTCGATTTGTACTTTGTCGGTATACCCTCGCATCCAATGTAAATCAATTACCGGTACGCTTTTCGATCCATATTTGATAGCCCATCAGGAAATGGAATGTTTTGATTTTGATATACAGTAGCCCCTCGTTAATTCGAACTACTCGGGACCGGCAAAATCGGTTCGAATTAACCGGGGTTCGAATTAACCGGGGACCGGAAGTCGAGATATTCATTAATTAACCATTTAATGATGGATAAGTTTTAAGGTATTAGGCAGCTTTATAGCAATATTGTCTTGTTATACAGACCTTTATAGGCTTTCTTTTTATGTATTTGGTTGGTAGAATCCATGCTGCCTTTAAAATCAGTTTTTAACGAAATTTTTCGGCATTTATCATGAAAGTTTGAAAATATTATGCTTATCAACCGCAACATAATCATAAATTCTATTGTGCATTTCCAACATATTTGCAACCTTGTTCATATCCGTTGCTATAATATTTGTTATTAGCATTTTTTTTTATCAATGTCGTTAGAGTAAATTTTAAATTATCAATTTCACCAATAAACTTTTCTTTGTGGCACTTAAAAAAAAGGATATCAATCAATTCGTTATGTTTATATCCAATGTATAATATCGCTGTTTCTGATGTAACCACAGTTGCTCTCTTGTGTAAATTAACTGACATACGAAGGGTTTTCTGCGTCGTTTCATATTTCCACACCATCAAAATAATCAATAAGGGATGCGGATCTATGTCAACCTAAAAGTGTCCCTTTGAACCTGTGTGCTTCAAATAGAATCAGTATGAAAACCCACCCCATTGTTCATTCATTCCATTGTGCTTCAATGAAAATCAGTTCGAAAACCCACCCCATTGTTCATTCGTTCCATTGTTTTATCATCCCTTTGTTTAATAAGTTTATTGTCAAAAAGTGCACTTAATCAACAAGGGGAGTGGTATCGCTTAGGATTACCACTCCATGGACAAACTATTAGCGTATCATCTTTTGTTAAAAGAGCAATTGAAAGAACAGGTGAATATCTTTATGTGTGGTCTAACGACATAAAATGAAAGTCCTTACTCAGGAAAATATCTTTAGTTTGACCATGTGCCATAAACATATGTAAACTCGTCGTAAAAGACCAATATTAACCTGGAATTTGACGATTTTTTGCTCAAAATGAGTTCGAATTATCAGGGTCCTCGTTAATTCGAACTTTCCCATAAGAATACATTGGTCCCAAAATCGGGACCGGGCAAAACAGTTCGAATTAACCGGGGGGACGAATTAACCGGGGATGAATTAACGAGGGGTTACTGTAGTCTGATCTAAAAAAGCGCTCACGCCTTCGGCGCTCGCATTCGGATTTAAATCTTTGATAAATCCGGCAAACTCAGTTGACATGCAATTGTAGTTTTTTTAAATACCAGAAACCTGTGTTTCTGGTATTTATTGTGCTCTTTCCCAATTTTCGGTCGAATTCTCACAATTTATGCGGACAAATTACCAAAATCCAGTTTATTTTGAACAAAAAACGTTTCTATACCCTTTTTGTATATCAATCGAATGCATTCGTACAAGACCTGATATTCGGTATGTGAAATGGTATACATGAGCTCATATCGATATAAAGTGTCACTCTTAAATGAAGTGGTACAGAGCGGTTCTCATATACATGTATTTCATCCAAATTTTATACTCTTTAAAGTTGTTAATTCAAGATATTAAATAGCAAATAGAATGCGATTCTCATCAAAAGGTTATCCTCTTTCAATTGCCGATCAGGATATAATAGCAAATAGAATGCGATTCTCATCAAAAGTTTATCCTCTTTCCTTTGGGCGATACTTAAAGAGAACATTGTTATTTTTACTATTAAACTATAGAAGATTAACGCTATGCGTGTTCCTTTTTTTTTTAAATCTATAACTCGCACCAAAAATATAAATGCAAATTAATTGATATTAAAATTTGAGAATCTTTAAAAAATACATGGTTGGTAGAAACAGCACAAATTGAATAGAATGAAAATATTAATGCCAAATACTTAACCGCTAAAATAAACCTCGCAGTTTTTTACGGAATGTTTCGAACAAAAACAATTTATAACAGTTCAATATATTATAAAAGGAATATACAAATAGGAATACTATATTTTGTTTTGATCTCATTTGAATAGAATTTACATGAGCATTTAAATTCGAATTAAGTTTTTCTAGGCACCCACCTCCCCCAACCCCCGCCCCCGCCGCCTCCTTTCGCGCTCCATATCAACTCTTTTTTTTCTCTCTCTCTCTTTCTCTCTTTCTCTCTCATTCTCTATCTCTCGCTCTCTCTTTCTCTATCTCTAGATTGCTGAATGTCGGAACTGCGACGTCGGGTAGATTAGTTTGGAAAATAGAGCCTTATTGAATCCACCATTTATCCATTGGAAATCTCCTTTTTTCTTTCTCTCCGATTCTCTCACTGTCTATCCCTTGCTCTCTCTCTCTCTCTGACTCTAACTATCTCATTCTCTAACGCCAGATTGATGAATGTCGGGACTGCGTCGTCGTTTGGAATAGTTTGGGTAATATAGCCTTGTTGTATCCACCATTAATGCTTTGGAAACCATCAATTCTTATTCATTCACTCGTCATTCTGAAACAAACGTCGAAATGGCGTTATATTTTTTTGTTTTCAAATGATGATGGATGATATTTTGTGAAGAATGTTTAACAAGACGACGACAAATTAATACATGAAAACGCTATTTTATTAGAGCGTTTAGAGCGTAAAATTTAAATTGAATTAAATGCCAGAGATATTGAAAACACTTATCAAATTTAATTAAAAGTAAATGCAACATAATATTTTGGCTATAGAAGCAAAATTGTCAACCAACGTTTTATTTACATTTTCATACAATATAATTTTTCAAATCTTATACTGAATTAATAAAACCTGTTTGTGTATAAATGCTGGGAAAACATACCTCTTTTCTTTTAATCTTTATCCTTATCTTTATCCATTTTTAAAGGTTTAAACATAGTATTGTATATTTAATATAAGCGAAAA
>LQRL01039730.1:0-16214 GCA_001703475.1 Hydroides elegans
CTGAAAAATACTTTTTTTTATACTTTTTTTTCTTGAGATACTTTTTTTTATACTTTTTTTTATACTTTTTTTCTTCGGAAAGTGAGTGGCAACACTGTTATGTATCGTACGTTGTCTTTGGTTATAAGAATGAAATTATGTTTTGTCAAGTATTGTTTATTTTCGAATTAGCTTCAAATTTTGTTTCTGTGTTGTGGAAAAAAATATATTAAACTGGTATGGGATTAATATTTTCTTGTGGATAAAATATTGTTGAATCATTAAAAGAGTAGTTCTTTCGATTTTTTTTCAGTAAATGCATATAACATACTTTGGATTCGTATTTCGTAATTCAATGCTAATTTGACAATTCTTAGTTAAATGAACTTGATTTGTTAGCATGTTTCTCATAACACTGTTTTTGTTCGGAAATATCTGTGTTGATTATTAATAATTGTATTTTTTCCCAGATGTCATATACATGTATATTCGTTGGAAATGAATCTATTGTCAGCCTATATTTTTTCGAGAATAAAGTTGATTTTGTTGATTGTACCTGTATCAAATAAATGTTAAATTAAATGCATTGGGTATGTGGTATAAGTATGAAGTGACTGTGGTGTGGATGCAGTATGAGTGTGATAAGATAAGAGTGAATGTGGTATAAGTGGATGTAGTATGAGTGTGGTGTGAATGTAGTATGAGTGGATGTAGTATGAGTGTGGTGTGAATGTAGTATGAGTGGATGTAGTATGAGTGTGGTGTGAATGTAGTATGAGTGTGGTGTGAATGTGGTATGAGTGGGTTGTGAATGTGGTATGAGTGTGGTGTGAATGTGGTATGAGTGGAATGTGAATGTGGTATAAGTGGATGTAGTATGAGTGGGATGTGAATGTGGTATGAGTGTGGTGTGAATGTGGTATGAGTGGAATGTGAATGTTATAAGTGGATGTAGTATGAGTGTGGTGTGAATGTGGTATGAAAGGGCATTGAATGTGGTATGAAAGGGGTGTGAATGTGGTATGAGTGTGGTGTGGTGTGGATGTGTTATGAGTTGATGTAGTATGAGTGTGGTGTGAGTGTGGTGTGGATGTTGTATGACCACATTCACACCACACTCGTACCGCATCCACACCACACTCATACCGCCTTTACACCACACTCATACCACACCCCTTTCTTACCACATTCACAACCCACTTATACCACATTCACACCCCACTCATTCCACATCCACACCATACTCATACCGCCACCACACCAAACTCCATACCACATTCACACCCCACTCATACCACATCCACACTATACTCGTTCCACATCAACACTCATACCACATTCACACCCCACTCATACCACATTCACGCCACATGGATGTAGTGTGGTGTGAGTGTAGTGTGGATGTTGTATGACCACATTCACACCACACTCGTACCGCATCCGCACCACACTCATACCGCCTTTACACCACACTCATACCACATCCACACACCACTCGTTCCACATCCACACCCCTTTCATACCACATTCACAACCCACTCATACCACATTCATACCCCACTCATTCCACATCCACACCACACCGCCACCACACCAAACTCCATACCACATTCACACCCCACTCATACCACATCCACACTATACTCATTCCACATCCACACTCATACCACATCCACACCCCACTCATACCACATTCACACCCCATTCATACCACACTCATACCACATCCACACCACACTCGCTCCACACCACACTCGTTCCACATCCACACCCCTTTCATACGACATTCACAACCCACTCATTCCACACCACACTCACACCACACTCATACCGCCACCACACCGAACTCCATACCACATTCCCACTCATACCACATCCACACACTACTCGTTCCACATCCACACTAATACCACATTCACACCCCACTCACAACACATTCACACCCCATTCATACCACATCCACACCACACTCGTTCCACATCCACACCACACTAGTTCCACATCCACACCACACTCATACCAAATCCATACCACACCCACACCACACTCGTTCCACATCCACACCAAACTCATACCACATTCACATCCCACTCATACCACATCCAAACAACACTCATACCACAGTCACTCTACACTCATACCACATCCACACGACACTCATACCATATTCAACCATACCACATCCACTCCACACTCATACCACATTCACGCCACACTCATACCACATCCACACAACACTCATACCACATTCACTCCACACTCATACCACATTCCTACGACACCACATTCACACCCCAGTCATACAACATCAGACCACATTCACTCCACACTCATATCCCATTTACACCACATGATTTACCCACGGTAGCATTCACACTGCCATATCCAGAACGCACACTTCACACATACCACATAATATCCGCATCCAATATTTACATCAAAAGTTCGGAGAATTCAGTGTGTTACAGTAATATAAAAGTTATAAATAAGCTACTAGTATATGGATTAAAAAAACATGTCGCTAATACAATCAAAATACAATATATGGCATGATCTTTTATTGCCATTTTATAAAATTTTTCAATTGACTGTCAAAAATGCAGAAACAAGTTATTTAATCAGGAAACCGAGAAAAAAAAAAACAACTCCCATTGAAACGTTTAAATAAACTTGATGTTACATGACATGGTAATCTATTGATCTTTTTAAATAAGTCCAAAGGCGAAACTACTTACTTTTTTGTTAACATAAATGACGTTTTTTAATTTTTTTTTCGTACCACTAAATAACTCAAAGAACAACTATACAAAACACAATGTAAAATTTAATTATTAACAGTGATTAAGTTAACAATAAATATTCTGTAAAACTGAACAAAAAAGTCACACTTCGATTTGGACGGAATTAGTGCTGATATCACAGGATTTAGGCTCGTATTCTAATAAAAAATATTCTGAAATTTCTTTCGGGGACTGAATTCACAAAACTATACATATTTTAACATTAACTCGTAACTGGATATTATGTTTAAGAATTTTGCATATGCATTATTATTAAATACGAACTTGTGGCTCAAAAATATTTTTTACGTTGTTTGTGAAAACAGTTTGAAGAAAAAAATCGCAGTTTTTTTTTTCGATTACTAACCAGAAACAAACATATTAATATCAATGTAACGACAAACCAAGCAAATCATAAATATACATGAATAAAAATCACATCTTACAAGTACATTATAACAATTAATACCCTGAATAATATTTATTTAAATATCACAGAGAAAAATGGTATATGACTTTTAAATACTGACCATGGCACGAAAAAAAAACTTGGTAAAAAATCCTAACATGACAACTGCTATTTTAAACGTTGGACGACATAAATTCAAAATATTTAATTTATAAATTAATAATTAATAAATAAATATGTTTTTTTTTTCAAATGATCGAAATACTGTTAATAGCTGTAATAATATCACTTCATCATATGTAATTATTCAGCAGTTTAATGAACTTCTTTACTTCATTCACATAGATCTAGTCCAAAAACTATTGTTATACTCAATATACACCTATGTTTTTATTGTTGATTATTTGGTCGATTTTTGAAGCTAGTTTGCTTTTTTATCCATATCTATGATTACAATGTTCCGCAATATTTCTAAATGGTATTTTAGCAAGCTATGTTGTTCTGTCCCGTTTTTATGACGACCTCCTACTTAAAACATGCACACCGTGCATGTATTACGTGCGAAATTGGTTCACACGTTTTAGTCCGTATTGAGAATGAGACACACTCCCTGTAGGATCCAGTGGCTGGGATGTTCTGTCGTATGCAAATCGGCTTCAAACACGAGACCAACACCCATGGCGTTACGTCGCTGAGACGTGGTGTAGACGGGCGTACGGAAGGTGTTCTATGGGGTGAGAAAAATATGGAAATAATAAAAGAAAATAAAAACAAATGCATATTAGAGAAGGGTCGGTTTATGAGTAGGATAGCGTACGAACTTTTAGCTACCCACATTAGTATCGGTCTAAAACATGGGCACAACTTAAGACTTTCTTTATTTCGAAAACTAATTTTTAGACCAAAAATGTTAAATTACTGAAGGATCTACGATAAACCATTCAAATTTCACAAGCCAACAATTTCAGTAGATCTTTTTAGTGTTAACACATATAAAGTTTAGCACCACTTAAAATGCAAAACATAATGCAAGTGGCACACGACTTGTGTTAAGAGCAGTATAATGGGCCTTCTTAAGTTAGAAACACGCACCTGTAGCTTGAGCTTGTGTCCCTCGATGGGGATGATCTTGAGCACCGGAAGTTCCTGGATGAGCTGCTTGGGCTTCTGGCGAATGAGGTGACCCTTCTTGATGTCCCAGGCACCACCCTCCAAGTAGAGGCCGGTCACGAAACAACCTGTAAATGAGTATAGGAATGTGGTTATATAATGTGGTTATATGCGTGGTTATATTAAATGTATCGGAAATGGCTTCTGGCGGATCAGGTGACCCTTTTTGATGTCCCAGGCGCCGCCCTCAAGGTAGAGGCCGGTCACGAAGCAGCCTATAAATGATAATATGGATGTGGTTATATTTTTTGGTTATATGAAAAGTATTGGAAAGGGCTTCTGGCAAATAAGGTGACCCTTCTTGATGTCCCAGGCGCCGCCTTCCAAGTACAGGCCAGTCACGAAGCAGCCTATAAAATAGTTAAAGAAATATGGTTATATAGTAAAGGTGGGTATAAATTGAGGTTATACGAGGAGTGGTTATATTTAATGTACTGAATAGGGCATCTTGCTAATTAAGTGACCCTTCTTGATGCCCCAGGAGCCATCCTCAAGGTAGATGCCAGTCACGAAACAGCCTACGAAATAATTACCGGTATGTGGTAATATAATGGGGTTATATAATGTCGTTATAGGCGTGGTTATCAGGGTGGCCACCTGGAGTTCGAAACTGAATTCCCTGAGTTTTCAAGAGGTTTTCAGAGGTTTTCCAATAAATAGACTAGTGTATAATGCACTTTAAACGTGGTAAAACGCACTAGAAATATATGAAAAACGTCGAAACATCAAAGAAGTAAGTTTACAGCCTTACTCAACAAAAATATACATTTTAAACTGTCTAATTAGATTTAAACATTTTGGGAATGTTTCTCCATTTCTTTAATGAGTACAAGGCAAGTTAATGCTAACGATTCACAGTAAGTTTTTCACACTTAAGTCATTTTCCGGAGTGCGAAAACATGTAATAATTTCCATTGATAGAGATCTAAACTCTACAAGACACCCTCCTCACACACTATAAAGGTGAATATTTTGAATATGACCAATGGCATATTATCTGGAAAAATTTGGTAGATCAAACTAAAACTTTGACGTTGCATAAATATAATCCTATTGATTTTAAATAAGCGAGCACGAAAGGCGTAAGCACATTATTAAAAACTACTTACGATGTACCCTATCAAATCTGACTAAAACGCACTCAATAGACAATATTTCAGAAAATTAATAAAAATGTGACGTTTACAAGGTACATACGTTCAAGCAAAACAAACGGACCGACATACAGTTTATTTGGGATAATCATAAGCCATTTAAACTGTTTGCATTTAACGAGACTTGTTGAGACTATATCAGGATTCAAAATAGGCGAGCGCCAAAGGCGCAAGCAATCTTTTAAAAACTACAATATATGTACCTTATTCACCCTAAATTAAAGCGCACGCAACAGACAATATTTTAGAAAACAAGCCATCGTTGAGGGCGCAGACCCCAACCGAACACCAAAAGTCAGTGAATCTTCATATCTTTTTATAAAGCACATAAAAGTCTATGGCGTGGTTTTAATAACATAAAATAACGTCTGTCCTACAACGTCTTTCTCACACCTTCTTTCTCACCATGTCTGTCTCAACGTATTTCTCACAACGCCTTTCTCACATTTTTTTTCACATCATCATTCGCACAACGTTATGCTCACAATTTCATTTGCACGACATCATTGTCACAACGTTTTTCTCACAATATCATTCTCCCAACGTTGTCGTAACTAATTCCTATATACATGTACATATTATTTTTTACGTCTTTCTCACAAAGTTTTACTCTTGACGTCTTTAGCACAATATCTTTTTCACAAAGTAAATCTCACAATACCTCTCACACCGTTCCGCTTACATATTCGTCCACATAACGTAGTCCTCACAACATCATTACATACGCGTAATGTTTCTGTGCTGTACAAATATCCCCAAATATCTCATAATCGTCTAAGTTCAGACCCCCGTAATTTCGACAATTTTTGGTCGATCAAACTGCAACCTCGACGTTGCACACCTGCAATATATATTCTTCCACTGTGGGAAGTTTCAGAACCCTAGGACAAAGGCTTCATACCAAAGTGCCGCGGACAAAGAGTTGTATGATTAGCGTGACGGACGGACAGACAGACAGACAGACGGACAGAGGCAAATCCTATAGACCCCCCCCCCCGGGTTCCCCCGGTTGGGGTCTAAAAAGAGGGGGTAAAAAATGCAATGATATTCCGAATCGGAATGACTTTTGGTAAAAGGAAGATCAGTGCTTTGTTTGCCTTGTCGATAGACGTAACTAATGTGTGATGGAATTCTGTTAAATCGCATTCGCCGGAACATGAATACAGCGATTTACTGTGCAACCAATAGAGCCCAGTACGGTAGTACATTGAGATCCGATCACATAAAAACAAGTGAATGAGAATTGAGATTATGAATAAAATGTTGTGAGTGCCGAAGGCGCGAACGAATTTTTCATAATATGAAAATATTGACTAAAATCACGTCGACAATATTTAAGAAATAAAAAAAAAAAAACACTCAGGGAAACTCAGGGAATTTTCATAAAAAGATATTCCCTGAGTTTTCCCTGAGATTTAATGGATTTTTCCCTTTTCCCTGTGTTTTCCCTGACTGGAAAAAGTCAAACAATTTTTCCCTGAGTTCCCTGAGTTCCAGAGGCGGTGGCCACCCTGGGTTATACTTAATAGTATCGAATAGGGCGTATGGTGTACCTTCTTAATGTCCAACGCGAGGGAGGGAGTTGATTCATCAATATTCCGGCCTTTAATATATCATACATCATATCACCGTGTTTGAACTCGATTTTACTCACGTACATTTTAGGGTAGATTAATACCAAAAAGAACGATGCGTGAATCAAGTTGGGGCTTAAACCTAAATGCATTAAAATTACCTTGATGTGCCGTCTCCGTGACATCATCGGCATTCTGGAACTGTGTGACCGTCGTGTACAGCGTCGATTTATCCAGGGGCCACCCATTCTTCCTGCACGTGGCCTGCACCAGCGCGGTCAGGTAGGACTCGGGGATGTGCAGACCAGAGAGCCACATCACCGCGGGCTCACGTTCCTCAACCTTAAAAAGACAAAAGGCAATCCCTTGAAGCAAAGGCAATCCCTAGCTGTAGGTGGTATGTGAGAGTACAGGCAAAGGTGCAGACACGTTATGTCATGCAATATAGAATTTATACTCCGTCTTGCTGAAATGTTTTTATTTGAATACACTTGTTACGCGCATAGATATTGTTAGATATGTAGAACTGTTAATCCTATGTAAACAATCAACATAAAACCCGTTGAGAAAGTATTATGTAACTGAGAAAAATGCCATGTATTTTTAATCGAACTCGGTATTAATAATAAAATGCTGAGAATATGCGATTTTAAAACTGGAAAGTTATTTGAAGATTTGCATAAAAGAGACCTAACTACTAACCCAGAAGTTGTACTGCTCGAACCGCCTCTGGAAATGCAGCATCCAGTTGGCAAGGGACTTCAGCGTATCCGGAGCCAGGCGTTTCCAGATTCCTGGGATCATGCCGTTGAATAAGCAACGAGCGACGTCGTCCAATTCGTTGCTCATACCGACCTCACCGGCCAGGGCCTTGAAAAGAGCAACATTAGACAATAGATTATCTTTTCAAACCTAATTCCATTTGTGAGAGAAATTATTGAACAATACGTGTGTATATGCATATTGGTAAAAGAAGGGTTAAGTGAAACTGCTATATAGCATGTTGTATAATCGATACGCAGCATCCCATAACTAGTTCCCATCTACAAAACTAAACCATCTGGTTGAATTGGCTAAGCAATCACTTCTCTAGCCCCGAAACTCGTATCCGTGTTCATGTTAAAAATTAGTAGCCTTACCATAATTGATCAACAACCTGCACGATATGTTCAGGAAAGTTGTTGTTGAAATAAAAAGAAAGAAAACCTTTTAATCAAAATATACATCCTGGATCCAACTCACCCTCCTGAGCGTTTGCAGTGACACGCGCATGCGTTTGATGAGTTTGTTGAATCTCTCGAGTTCCTGAAGCAACACCACTGTGGTCGGGGTGATGCCGTCCACGCCAAACTTCTTGCGAACCTGAATGATTTAATTTGAATATATTTAGTGAAAATGATAATTTATTTTCAACAATATGATGAAGAGATAATATTAAAAGTCGGCTTTTGTAAAGCGATTCTCAAAACTACTGATCTGTCGAAACACTCTTTAACAATACTTTTCACCAAGCCAGATTATATAAATTTGGACATTATGAGTTAATATAAGTGAAATTAAAAAGTAACATGCGATTCTTTAGTACGTCGTCGAGATCGAACATTACACTAATAAATATCTTTATTTATTCATGAAACGGATAATCACTAAAGCACATAATGTCGTCTACTAACCTTATCAAGATCAAACTCCTCTGGCAGTTTTGCAAGGACGTCGCTCGCCACTTTGTCGATGTAGTCGTCCCGAGAGATACCAGCGCCCGCGTCGCCTTTAGAAAACGAATAATTGATATTATAATGTAGGTAATTAAATAATTCATAACACAATGTATAATAATTTCATATAAAATGATATGGTAGAAAAATAAGGTTAAGATAGATTAAATAATTATCTAATAATCATAATATTGCCGGTGCCCACATCGCTATAGTAATTGAAAGACTGAAAAAATGTTAAAAGCTGGGTCAGTGTCTTTGGACACTCTTGTTAATATAAGTCAAATGCAAATGATTATTATTTTCTTTTCAATAAATAGAAATATACATGTAAAGTAAAATGTGTTTTCTAAACAATGATTATATTTTCTTTTGAAATAAAAAACTATCTAGGGTTATCGAAAACAACAAGTGACTCCACTGCACTAAATAATCAAACAACCATATAAAATTCGTGCAAATACAGTTTGGGTTTCTAGAAAATTGTCTAATGCCTATCAAAATTGATCATAAAAGGTTCTGTATTGACCAGAAAATGTAATTCTAATGTTTAATACGATTACACAATGCTACTACAACATAGAAGAAATATTGAAGAAAGTTACGAGATTTGTAAGCTAGAAAAAAGGTGAAAGGTCGGAGAAAAAGACAGTGACATTAGATATAAAATACATATTTTGAAAATAATATGCTACAGCAACTGTTTGGTTTTGCAGTCATACAATATGCGCGTCGTATTTGTTTTTAGAACATAGCGATTGCATGTATTTTTTTTTTAAAGAGAAATATAACTTTATTCTGTAAGAACAATGAAGCAATAAACTAGTTAAAGATCTGTATACATGTCATCACAACTGATCTCATCCATATTGATTTATTATTAATAATTAATGTTATTAGATGTTTTGATTTTCATTTCAAATCTTTTTTACCTGTCTGCGGTTGCAATTCAACCAAATGCGTCCACATTTCCTTGGCTGCATTGGTGTAGTAACCGATTTCGGCATTGGGATGCAAACCGAAGACTTCCGGGGTATTGGCCAGGGGCAGGGTCTCGATGTAATCTGATTGGAGAGAAAGAAGTTATGTTTTTAAATGGACTGCATATGGTTAGAAACTCAATATAGAGCAATATAAAGGCAATATAGTATTGCAGTATTGCAGGGATGCATTTGGCCAGACAAAATCTTGCGCCCACGGGCGCACTCCTTTTCAAAAAGTGCGCCCGAGATTTTCTCAGTGCGCCCACTGATTTATATCCAAAAGTAAGAGCTATATATCAAGGTAAAATCCGATTTTAATTACCATAGTCTGGGTGACCAGTCTCCAGTCAGATTTTACTCCCTGTTATGCCCCTGATTCTTTTCCATGAACCAAGATTGATAATGACATAGAAAGATTTGGTACTGGTATATAAATCCATAACTTTTATTATAGTTACTCAATATTCGAGCGCAATATTCGAGCTGAATGCGCAATAATGTTAAATGGATTTTTTTATAATATGCGAGCGCCTAAGGCGCGAGCGAAAATTTTCATGGAAATCATAAAACCTCACTTATAATTCAAATATATTTTCAGGGAAATCAAACAAAAAATCATATATCCTTGATATTTTTTCCTCATCCTCCATAATGAAATCCCCTGATGTGTCCCTGATTTTTTTCCAAAAAGGGGGCAATTCTCTGATTTACCCGGCTTTGAAAATTGATTGTGAAATTCCCTGATTTTCCCTGACGCTAGCTAACCTGCATAGTGCACTTAATAGAAAAAATCTGACTGACCAAACTTATTGACCAAGTAAAAGGGAAATATTTTTTTTTTCAAAAATGAACAAGTGAAAAGTCGGGCGCACCCATTTTCAAAAAGTGCGCCCGAAGGGAAACAATGCGCCATGACGGGCGCACTGTGTGTCGAAAAGTGCGCCCGTGGTAATTTTTCTGCGCCATTTGCCCAAAGGCGCAGCCCAAATGCATCCCTGGTATTCGGATGAATGAAATTCATTGACCCAGGGCCAGGATCTAGGTGTAATCTCTTTTTTGGGGTAAAAGGGCATTGATTAAAAAAAATAATAATAATCTTCATATTGTCGTGAACAATTATAATCGAACGATTTGTGATAAGTGATTATTGAGATTGCGATTTGTAAATGATCATTGCCTTTTATCTATATTATATCAAGATTTGATAATATTAAATCATGTTTAAATATATTTGAATATCAAGTTTTAACATGCAGAATAACAAGTGATCTTAACCAAACGGAGTTGTCGAAAATTAAATCTCCAATATACTCAATCCCGGCCCCCTTTAACCCCCCCCCCCTTCCCACTTTACATACCGACATAGTTGTCCCTTGGTCCATCCTCGGGTATACAATAATCTACTTCTTCATTAACATAGAAGTGGAAGGGCTGGAAAGTGTCGAAGATAAAGTCTCCCATGTACTCATCCATGTAGGTTCTAAGAACGCGTCGATCGAAGTTGTCGATAGCACGACCGCCGTACATGACCTGTAACGAGAGATAAAAAACGCGAGTGTTAACAATAATCTAATCATGTGAAACCATTTGGCATAAGATGTATGAATAGCTACAGGTACAACTTATCATATACAGCAGAACCTCGTTAACTCGAGGTCCTCGAGATTTGATATTTACCTCGAGTTATCCGTAAATTCGAGTTTACCGCGGTTTTTGACAACTAATATATAATAGAGGGGACTTAAAATCACTTCGAGTAACAGGGTGATTAGAGTTAACCGTACCCTAATAAGCGAGTTTCTACTGAATGACGACTAATTATGCCCGCAAAAGGAGGACGAGAAATGAAAAAAATATGTTTCTAATCGTTGTGTATTTTCGATTCGACGATCTTACCTCTCCGATGAGGTACTTGAGGCTGGCCCAGGGGATCTTGGTGTCTCCGTTCTCCTCCGCCTTGCTCAGGTACGTGTTCAGGATGTCCATGCACACCTGCAAATATGAGGAAATGAATCATTAATATATGTAATTTGAAGCTATGAGCAAAATAGAACATACAGTGTGGGAAGAATGACATGTATCGATTTGATAAGTTTAAGAGATATGGCTTACTTATGGTATCGTCCAAAAGTGTATTTTTGTGGTTTACAGTGATAAAAATAAGTTTTGTTGCAGAAATAGGCCATAAACAGCACGTGTATTTATGGCGTTCTCAACCTATTTGTGTCGTTTATTCGAACCCGCATCCTTTTACCTGGAAATCGGATTCGTTGAAGTCATAGCTGACGTTCCATCCGATCTTTCCGTACTTCCTTCTTTCTTGCACCACAGCGTGGAAGAAAGCCAACACGAAGACGAGTGAGGGGAAGGCGGTGTGGGGGCACTCAGCCAGGGCGATCGCCGAAATCTGGAAATAAATGAGAGATATATGAAACACATGATCATCTGGATATGTACATGGTGAAGTGATTAACAAGAAGACGACAGATCAGTTTCCTGATTATTGGATTCTCTTTTTCAAATAGCATAAGTTGCATTTCTATGCCAATCTAGTTATTGGGCTTGGTTGTCCTGTCTACGTTTAATGGTCTTGTAAGTAGATCGGTTTTTTTTTACGTTAAAGATATTCATAACTTCATTCTGAAAGCGAGGCTTACTGTTAGACATAGCACTCACGGATATCTTGCATTAAATAGTATTTAGGGAGAGGGGGTTGAGACTCACCTTGAAGTAGGTATTGCGCATATTGAGCTTGAGGCCATTGGGTGGCTCAGTGACGACCTTTAATGACCTTTGCAGAATGCCGATGGGGAAAGCGGCCGTAGGCTCAGTGGTCAGCCATAGGCGGAAGTCGGGATGAGGCTTGGTCAGTTTCTCCAGTTGCTTTTCGAGCTCGCGCAGCCACTGGAAATAGGAAAATGGTGGTTGTGACTCAAAGAAGCATTTGTATTTTCGCTTTTGAAGAAATCTTTTAAATTTATATATTCATATCTACATGTAATACAATTATATCTCAAATTTACAGTGAAATGGAACCCCAAATAAAAGTTCTCAATTCTACAGATTGTTTTAACCCAACAAATTCTTCTAGCTGACAACTAAATGTAGATCGTCTTTTATTCAATCTTATATCGCACGATTCGTGAAAAATTGCATAAACTTTTCTGAGAAACTTCCATACATGCTTCCACAAAAGGTAACATTAAACATTCAAAAAATTAAACTCTTGATACTCACTTTAACCAGCAGATGGCAGTTCTGCAACATGAGCCATTGTCCTCGCGCAATTGCAGTTTCGAGCAACTGAAGAGCGAGCTTCTCCTGACCCTGACCCAAAGACAGGTACTTGAGCTTGTTTGTGCCGAACCCGGTGCGCTCGGCTAACTTCATTAGATCACTGGCGGGGTCACTTCCCGGGCTGGAAAATTAAGAGCATGTTTTTAATTTCTATTTATTTGAGTTACAATTTTAGATTGAATTTTTGAAGCCGGTACGCTCGGTTAACTTCATGAGATCACTGGCGGGGTGACTTCCCGGGCTCGGAAATCAAGATTAGATAAAATAGTTATCACAGGCTAGCAAATTATGCTTACATCTTGATTTATTCCATAAAGGTTGACTACACTAATCCCTTCTTCGGGTAAGCTGATACGACGTATGTTTTAAAACGGATGAGCATTTATATAACTATTTTGGCTACCCAATAAACACAATTATTAGTTTTAAAACAGTTGGCCCAAGATTGAAACTATTTAAGCAATCAATCGCAAAAAGGAAAAATCAAGATTTTGATTGATATAAAACATTATTTGACGTCAATACCTGAGAATGAAGACGATCGGAGACAGCGGCGTGCTCTGCTCAAAGATGCCTTCGAAACTGATGATAGGCGGAGTGACGTATTTCTCACCCATGATCTTGGTCACGTATTCAGTAACGGCACGGTAGATCCTAAGCAAAAATACATTTTATCTATTAAGTCGTATTTATAATGATAAGACTATTGATTAACAATGACTGTAACTTAATTCCTAAGAGTACTCCACTAAGGTTCTAGATTTTCATATAGAAACAGCATCATTTGAGATCAACATCGAAATTTTACGTTCCGGACTATCCAAACCATACACATTGAAGCCTAGACGCTCTGTATTTTTTCTTTAGGACAACAGAACGTTAAGAAAGAAAACTAAGAGGTGGTAATTTTATCACACGTCTATATATAGTAAGTAACATCTATAAGATACATAACATTTTCTTATGCATTAATTTATTGTAAATACAAGCAATGAATGTCTTCTTCTTTGAACATACCTGTCCACCCTGAAGCAACGCAGCAACATGAGTCTTTGGAAGTCATTCAGAGTCTCCTCGTATTTCATTGGCAGTTTGGCGGATTCTGGCGCGTCGAGATCGAACCAAGATTGCCACTCACCTCCGTTGCGTTCTATGTCATCAAGGAGGGAGCCGAAAGCCGAAGGCGCAACCTATGATTAGAACAATATAGGCTATAGTGGGGAGGAGAGACCGAACCAGGATTGCCACTCACCTCCGTTGCGTTCGATGTCATGAAGGAGGGAGCCAAAGGCCGGAAGCGAAACCTGTGATAGTTGAACAAAGAAGTGGAGATAGGGAGGGTGGGGTTTGAGAGAGATTATTTTGGAGTTGAACGGTTAAAAAGAGTAGTTTCATTCTGAATCTTTAGTCATGTATACATATTTTTTACCGAAAAAGCGACGTTCATTTTCAGACATCAAAACTCCATTGTAATGTATATTTATTTGATGTTCATGAATGCCCCAATTTAACGGGTGCTTAAGGGTAGACATGCTAATCAAAACATTAATTTGTCGACTGAAATGGATATATCAATGAAGCATAAAACGATCGGATACTTACTTCGTTGAGTCTGACCAGATCCTCCCAACCAGCGTCAGGCACCCACGCATGTGGCTTCCTGCGTTTGCTTTTCTCAAGGGCGATGTTACCCTGCAATCATTAAAAAATATCAAATGAAGTGATTTGTCATAATGCATCATAGAGTATCATAGAGTATTTTTTTAACCATAGTCCTGAGAATCTTTACTCGTATCTCTCGGTTTTTAAGCTAATGCCTAGTTTTATCTCGAACAACCAAAGGCAGTAAAATATTTATTCATTTTATTCTTGATATTCATATCCCCAATAAAATTGTTAGAAAAAAAAATAAAATAAAATAAAATAATCCCCAATAAAATTGTTAGAAAAAAAAAAGAGTCATTTTTTGATTTTACCTCTTTCTTATTATAATTATTTTTCATAAGAAACCATAAGATATAATTATTTTTCTTATCATTGTTGCTTAATCAAATATTCTTGGTCATTATTTTTCTTATGGTCAATGTGTTTACCTTGATAAAGAAGTCGAGCTCCTCCTGCTTAACCCTGCCTTCATCCATTTCCAACTTGATCGTAATTTGGAACGAAAACAGCAACTTATGCTTCTCAAAGATACCCGTGCATCCATAATTGTAAATATTATGCGTCAGCGTATCCATGATATTACGCAGCCGTTTCTGGATAATCGTATCGGGCATTGACTTTCTGAGCGATAATTGGAAGACGTCCAAGTAAGCGCTGAGCGAGTATTGGTACATGGTGTTGATGGTCGCCATTTCCGAGAGGACGAAAAACAAGATGGCGCCGCGACGGGCAGCGGGGCGGTAACCTGTTGGAAAAGGAAATAACGTTTGATTGTTTTTGTTTTCTTTTTTTTTTTTTTTGAGAGAGAGAAAATTTTACGTTTTAGTAAAATGTAAAGCGCATTGTATTCTATCGGTAAAGAGGTCGACGGACTTTAATATTTTCATTACAAATGATTTTTGATGCTAAGAAACGCATGGTCAGAACAGATATTTTGTTTAAAATGGATCCATCACTTTCATAAATGCCTCCGCACCAACACTCTGAAACCTATTTCTTTTTACCCTCATCAACCATTTCAATAACCAACTCACTTCCCCACCGCCGACCCCTTAAAACTCTAAATTTCTCTTCCCTTCCTGTTAATCCCTTTCAACTCACCATCTCTCATCTTGTCAATCTCAATAGCTGTCTTAGCACCAAGCTTCAATTTCTCAGCCACTTCACCAGCCTTGGTCTTAGTAGACTCCAAAGTGTCGATCAACTCGACGTTGTCCAACATGTTCCCTTGAGATGTGGCCAATTCACGAAGGAGAGAATCTTCAAGGTCCTTCAGCAGTTTCTTGTTTTCACTGAAAGAATGTGATGTTCATGGTTCATTATTGTGTTTGTTTAAAGAATATATCAGGTCTTTACGAGTTAACTAACGTTTTTTTCAGTTTGACGAAGACCTTTTCTAAGATCCGTAAGAAATACCCAAGAAAAGAAACTTTTAGATGAAATTCTCCCACAGAAAGCCCCCCCCCCCCCTTAAAAACGCACATTAGA
>LQRL01039741.1:0-11209 GCA_001703475.1 Hydroides elegans
CCCCCCCCCCCCCCCCCCTTCTTATATCAACATGGAAACACCATCATAGAAAAAAATATTCTTTATCAAATAAGATTATTATATTTATATTCGTATACTTATATATACTATTCAATCATTAATTAATTCAAACTGTTTTACTTTTTGCAGATCATTACAGCAAACCCCCTCCGGCCTGGACCCCCTCTACTCCCCACCACGCCCCTCAGTCTCACTCGCCATACAACCATCCCTCACCGCCTCACCCCCTCACAACACTCAGCAGTAAACCCCCAAGTGCCAACGATAATGCGGTGCACCAACCGTGGAGGCCACAAGGTAACGGAGATCTATCTTAGTTTGGTTACATTTATTTGTATTGCCTTTTTGATATATTTTTTGTCATAATTTATAAATATAATTTTAGATTTGGAATTTTTATATATTTTCGCAAAACGCTATGTGAATGGCCATGTTGATTTTACATTTAACAACGGATTCAATTTTCGAGATATTAAAGCTTATAATTCCACTTGATACAATAACGTACTGTTTGCTTATTTACCACTGCAAAATGAAAAAATAAAGATGACATACTTCAAAACCAATGTTTCATGCTTAGTGCTAATAAATCCATGCCCGATTAATAAACATCCTGTTCCTCTCTTTCCGCCCCAAACAGGAAGTGGACAGATCCAACTCTGGCAGTTCCTTCTGGAGTTATTAAGCGACAGTCGAAACGCTAATTGCATCCAATGGGAAGGTACCAATGGCGAATTCAAAATGGTGGATCCGGATGAAACGGCACGGCGATGGGGCGAGAGAAAAAATAAACCCAACATGAATTACGATAAACTGAGCCGTGCGCTGCGGTATTATTATGATAAGAATATTATGACGAAAGTACATGGTAAGAGGTACGCGTATAAATTTGACTTTGCTGGATTAGCTCAGGCAATGCAACCCACATCCGACCCGAGCGCGTATAAATACCAATCGGACTTCTTTATTCCGCCTTACACCAACTATCACCACCATCATCCGAACAATTTCGAGCTGAAATTCTCCAGCTTTCAAGCACAGGCAAACTACCATCACTCGAATAACTTGGACTGGAAATTCTCGAGTTTCCAAACACAAGCGCCTATTCCTTCGTCCAGTTCTAGTTTGTTTCCGTCGCCGACCGGATACTGGCCCCCTACCGGACCTAATTTGTATCATAATCTACCCAATCCTGCTGCAATGAGTCCGCACCCGGCCCATATGTCCTCGCCTATTGGCTCATATCACTACGCGTGTAGAACGTCATAAACTGGAAATATATAGTCATAAACTGGATAGATCAATATATTTATATATAATATATGAACTTATGGTTTATTTATAGGTTATGGACAAAAAATGGATATGTGCTTTGTAAGGGGCATCTACAATGTATGTACACCAAAACGAATATTGGTACTTTTTTAATTTGCTGAGTATAAATTGATAATTGACTGTTTTAATGTGGGTAAAACTATTGTAATAAATATGAGTTTATTTATTGATTAGTTTGTACATGGAAAGTATTTTTTTATCATTTCAATGGTAAACAGTTATTATTGTTTAGCATTTCTTGCGAATAGAATCAATAATGTTCGCAAAATTACATGAACTTCGAAATTGCTTAATATTTGTTATAAAACAAAACACAGCTAGAAGCTTTGTTTTTATAAAGCAACAAAAACAGTGAAATAAAAAGCATTTTATTATCTATACATTACCGTTGATCGGATACATATTGCTTCTTTATTTTAAGCGGTACTGCTATTGATTTTGTCATTCTATTTTCAGTTTTCTAGTCATTGTACATTTGTGATATATCTGTGATGTAGAAATGTTTAGATATTGTTCGTTTTGAATATCGCATCAAATTTGTATGGCGAAGTAAAAATCCGAAGTGACCATGCATGGATTGATAAGGCAGGTAAAAAAGAATGAAACATCATGTAAGTTCGCGTTGATCCTAAATTGTTCAACCTACTTTGCTGAGTTGGACCATTATCTTTTTCTTAAACAAAATCGGACAAATCAATATTTCTTGCTAGTCATATTATTCTAATGTTAGTTTTATCAATAAGGTTTTACTTAAATGCTTATTTATTTATTATTCTATAATGTTATGTGAAAACAGCAGTTGAATTGTGCTCATTTACAATGAACAAATTTTATAAAATCAATAAATATTCACATGATATATATTTGCGTTTTAATGTTTTTAATGATAAATCAATCGCATTTTTACTATGATTAAATCAAAATAAAATAGATCATTGTGGTACCTATCGCTTGTCGCAGTTTTCACTGTTGTACTTATTTAAGAAATCAAAACGAAACATAATTTCTATCGCTCCTTCCACTTTCACAATTAGAAAAAAAAAACTATAAAAATCGCGCCTGGCGATACGATTTGTTAGTTTAATATGGCCACGCCTTTAAATATGTTTTTAGAATGATGGTTAGAGGTTCCACTCTTTACAATATATTCACAATATCCATCGTTGTAAACACTATATTCATCTACTATAACGTCAAATATCTGTTCGCCTTAAGGTACGTTTATGATTTTTCGCGCGGAAAACCAGTATGGAATACTAAAATGCTCATATGATTTATGCGTTTATTAGCAAACTAGTTTTTATTGGTTCTATGGGTGCCTGGTGTACTAATGCATGTTTTAAACTTAAAAAATCCACAAGTTTTTACAGAAAAATGACATTTTTATACCTTTTTCTCAAAATCACTCTGCCGCGTCAGAAAAATACCCAGGCGAAAACGCGACACTCGAGACAATTCTTTTCTGATCAAAAAATAGGTGATTTCCAAAGATTATTTTTTTTGAGTTTGGGTTTAGGTTGAAGTATATATATCAAAGTATATGTACTTCTATTTAATCATATTTTAGATAAAATTAAGTGCTTTAAAAACGAATTTTATTACAAAATTTGATCTTTTGCGTTTCCGCTCGTTGTGTTCATGATTTTTTTGCCGCGGCGATTCTCTGCGTTTTTTATTGTTTGGGATTTTTTTTCAATGTTTGGAAAGTGGTGCCCGAAACGGAATACCCATTGATACATTCACTTGCCAACACATATATGCCCAGTTTCAGAGTTCGCGATTAGTCTAAGATTGGCTGTAATCCGGTGATTAGTCTAAGATTAGGAAATTTTCGCGTTTTAGACCTATGGACTATAATCAATCTAAGGCTGAAAATGTAATCCTGGGGGCTAGTAGGATTAAGTCGGGTATCATTTGCAAATGTTGCCTTTTCTACTCGAAATTTTAGTTTTTTCGTTTATAATTATATTGAGTACCACAAAGTACATATAACGGTATATTATTCTTGAATTAGTTTGATTGATAAGAAGAAAAAAAAATTGTCCAAAAGCTTAACTTCAGTTTATGATAATGCATATAATATCATGGCATTTAGCTAAAGTTGTATGATCAAAGGCCTAACTTTCAGATATATTTGTGCCATAATTGTTATCTTGCTAGCTATATATGAATTTACAGTGTATCCCACTTGTTTGTATTATATTGTGATGATTCGAATGTTTGTAAGTACATATACCGAGATACTTTAACACCTTGCAATAGATTTGAAAAGTAGTCTATCGACCCTCTACAGAGAATATGACTGGCATATTGATATGTGTGATCAAACACAGAGAAAAATGCCAAACACGACGTACTGATGCATAGCTATATACTAATGAATATATGCTTCAGAATAGATCCCAGGATAGACGTTTATCAACATAATGCTCATGTTATCATGAGACATGAGAATTAATCTTAGATTACTCCTAGATTCATTTATCCAAGGTTGGTCAAAAGGTCTGAAAGGAAATATAATCGAGAATTAATCTTAGATTATTGAAGCAGTCTTAGATTAGTCTTGGATATTTCAGTGTCGGATTAGCCCAATAATACCCGACTTAATCTAAGATTGATCTCGTGAGCTTTGAAACTGGGCAATAAACTATATTGATAAAACGAATCTTTGATTGCATTTCGATAATCCAAACATGTCAATCATGAAGATTTAAAAGAAAAAATTAGATATGTGATCTAATATTTTTTTTTCAAAATAATTTATAGGAGCCATTTTGATGTATGATATACCGAGTCTTAGATAATCAATGCTGCCCTGATCGTTTTGTTCGTGTTATTTTGCATAGAATATTGTGATATTGTAAAATTTAAATATTTGTTACAAACTCTTAAAAAGTACATGCATGTATAATTGTATGCATATGTTATACTTGTATGTATTAGGGAAAGCACTATATTCAAAAGTCAGTGGAGCGATTCAATCCATAACTATTCTCTCATATGGTTTCATTGTGTAGTTATTCCAATTAGTTTTTGCTGTTGCTTACCTATTCACTTCGACGAGATATTAATATAAAAGTCAGTGTAAATTGTTACCAGCTTGCGTTTTCGCAAGACTAAGGGATTATGAATATTAAAATCGCGGCGAAAAATCATAAACACAAAAACCGCAGCGGAAAATCATAAACACAAAAAAACCGCTGCGAAAAATCATAAACATACCTAAAAAAACTATTAAATTTGATCTTCCAAAGTCAGACCGGGGGCGTTGACACCAAGTTGGACCTTAGCCGCTGCCACCTTCAATACTTCTTGCGTTAAACGAAAGCGATCGGAAACGTTGGTTTTCCATGAATACTTGTCAAAGTTTATATGCAAACAAAGCTAACGTTTTCCTACACACCCGGATTTAATTTTCAACTTCCAAGCGTCCCTTGTTGTTAATTTAATAAAGACCCCAGTGTGACATTTAATGAAGAAGAGCAATATAAGGTTTATTGGCAGTCCCCGTTAATGAAAAACGGAAACTAGCCAGTGCTAATCCCATAGTTTTCGAGGAAATCTAATGTAGATACAGTGCCTTGGTCTTTATATTTGGCTCCGCCAAGAAGAGAAATGATAGTATCTAATATATTTCCGCCAATTTCCTCCTACTTTGATTCACATTTCTCCTCTGATATCCGACAGGTTATTTCATTTATTTTCATTTTCCTTTTGCAATAAAGGCACAAACAGTAGGGGTTTGTTCCTGTCTTGCCAGGAAAATAACGGATACTTGTCACATCTTGGATGTTGTTAGTTATAGTGTTAAGGAAAATGCCCCATGAGTTATGGAAACGAGGTTTAAAGAGAAGCAGAGTATGTTGACAGCCTCACTTCCGAGTGGCAGATACGATAAATAAGAACAAATCCCTGCGAGTCAATATAAATATTATTGCCTCAAAGTGGTGGACAATCATTATTATACGAGTGCAAAGTGCGAGTATGTAAATTGCATTGCCAAACCCAATATTTTAGATATAGGATTTATGTTTCTTTTTCTAACATGTTTGCATTTTGTCAATTACAATCTATACCCGGAAAATATCTTGTATTTATTGCCCTGGCCCAATCATCAGCCATGTGACACTATTGATGATATAAGTTTTATTATAACATTTTATTTTTTCATTATAACGTTTTATCATAATCATATACTCTCCACATGCTCATTAAAAAACGGTGAAAAAGTAAAAACTCTGACAAAATGCACTTGCTCCTGCTACCCGTCCCGATCGAAATAAAGCTAAGATGACGTTTATCCGCGACACATACAGGAAAAAAGAGCGTGAATTATTTCCCTTCGGTGACTAAGGACGGAAAGATATGAGTAAACCATCAGAGTCAATGGTTCCGTAATAACAAAATAGCACCGACAAAGAGTTTCCTATCTTCAGGTGTAAATATGATTGAGGCATAGCTGCGAAAAGGAATACGAAGGAAAGTCAAAGAGACAGATAATTATTAGGGATATATTAGTGTTTTCTTCTGGATAATAGATTACCACATTTAGAAAAGTCTTTTAGCAAAAGTCACAAGTGATAATCATAAGTTATTTATATCCATGCGCTGCTCGTTTCAGGATTTATTATCACGTCGGTAGGGTAGTTTTTCTTCCATACTTACTGCATGTACATATGTGTTTTTATTGCGACTGTAGGTTGAGACACAGAGTTCCTAAAATGTAAAGCTCACGAAATGAGATCAATTAGTGGAACTAAATCACATCACAAGTGATAAACCACCCTTTAATTGTAGTTTAGATGCCACCATAAAATATCCATCTCTGCCAGAAAGAGGCGCAGAATGCAAAGTAGGGAGCGACAATAGTACCATTTCCATTCCTAAAATAATCTAATGTTCTTGACTTCCGACATCTTCAACACCCCAACCCCCTTCTTGTCATTCCCTCCTTCACTCTCCTTTAACATTAAATATGTTATCGAGCTGGTATTTGAATTTCAATACGAAGGGGATCGATCCCCTTTCTCCACCCCTTAGTTAATGTATAATTTAGTTGGTATTTGGTATGAAATCTCCGGCTAAAAGGCTGCTATCCCACCCTCGTTCTTATGTATAACTCACTTAATACAGTTGAGATCAAGTTTGGTATGCAATGCATAAGGGGCAGGGGGCAGGGGACCGACGCAGAAATGGGGCAGGGGGAGGCTGCACTTAGTGGAAAGAAGTGACAGGTAATTTCACTTTCAGAGGGCAAATTAGGCCTCATTACTCTCGTCATTCAACTTGTCATTAGTCGACTATTAGCCCGTTCCAAATCAAGTCATCCAGAGAGAAAAGGAGGAGGCAAAAGTCGCAGCACAAGAAGGAATATAAGAGCTTCTGAGAAAGTTGAGTGGGCACCCAATGAATGGAGAGGTTGGTTTTGCAAATAAAAGATCGGTTCTTATACGTGTTTGAAGGGTTCAAGTGACATTGAGTGGTCAGTTGGAAGGTTGCTCTTTTCTTCTATTTTGCTCATCAAAATGACATTAAAATGATAACTGCAAAGACGTATTCTTCTTTTTTTTTCATACGAAAACATGCATACATGGACCTTAAATTAAGTCATAAACCTTTGTGGGCTTTTATAGAATGCAATATTAGGGTACAGGAACCTGCAAATGCAATCTACTCATTTGTGACGAATAATCATATGTTTTCTTTTATGATTATTCAATTGCAATATTGTATTAGCACCTGTCTTTCAAAACTAGATTTTTAACCATTTTTTAACCATGCATTGAAACAAGAAAATATCGTTTCACAGCACAAAACAAAAAAATATCGAACCGAAATGCAGCACTAGACGCTCCTATGTTTTATACAATTGCCATATCGGGTTCCCTTACTTAAAAGGGCCAAAATGAAAGGGTAGCACGGGAAAACAAGTGACTCGTAATGAAGAGGTTCAGATCCGTTAAAGGAAACAAAAGCCGCATATACGTTTCCTTAAACCAAATAAAACGCGGAAATTTCGCCGGTAACTTTATTTATTCCGTTTCCGTCAAGCTGCCTCTGAGTAGATTATCTTCTTGGCTTTGCAAGTGTTGGTGATGGAAATGAATTATGAAGTGCATTAATGGAGTATATATTCATACGTCATTTTGCAATTAAATAGATCTAAAGAAAAAGTATTAAATTAAGAATAATTTCATAGACAGGGTCTAATAAATTGCAAAAAATATGAATGCAATAGCTAACAAAAACGAACGAAAACGTAGACGACGCTGATACAATCAATATTGAACGACGCAAGGACGTTAAGCACATTTTTAAATTCATAATACTTTTTGACTTCGCCTCCGTTTTAAAACAATTATAAATAGATAATTATTGTGACAGTTTCAAACATCGACATACGTCATGTCATGAAAACAGACAGAGCAGCTTCCTCCACCAAGGACAGAAACATGAAAGATTAAAAAACGACAATCGTCCAACCATAGACTATCCCAGTTATTGGCCGCAAAAGAAAATTCGTAATACATTTTGACTTTGCTTTCATTTAAAAATATTTCTAAATAGACAATGGTAACATTTTTAAACATCAAAATACGCCGTGTTAGAAAAAAGAGCAGCTTCTAGTCAATCGCCAAGGATATAATAAGAAACGATGACAAAACGAAAATTTCTCTTTGATGTTATATTTCTATTGGGGCAGTGTCAACGAATCTTGCTGAATTAGAATACCGTTAATCCTTTTACAAATGCATCATACTTCTTGACTTTGCTTCCATTTTAAAACATTTATAAATAGACAATTGTGACAGTTTCAAACATCGACATACGCCCTGTCAACAAAACAGACAGAGCAGCTTCTTCCACCAAGGACAGAATAAGAACTATGACAAAACGACAGTCGACAAACCATCACCCCGTTGGCCGTACAAGAAAAATCGTGATAAATTTAGACTTCGCTTCCATTTTAAAACAATTTCAAATAGACAATAGTGACAGTTTCAAACAGTGACATACGTTTTGTCAAGAAAACAGACAGAGTAGCTTCTCCCACCAAGGACAGAGATAGGAACGATGACAAAACGACACTCGACCAACCCTATCCCTGTTATTGGCCACACAAACAAGGGAAATATCACAATAGTCACAAAAGCTCAAGTAGTAATAAATGTTCTATAACATTTTTTGGTGAAATTTTGAATGCTCATAGATCCAAATTGTCGGAACAGATACACTTAAAAGTCAATATTTTTTATGTATGGTAGACTAACAGTTTTCTCATTTATAGAAGACAAAACATACCTTGTTCGCCATGGCGACAAAGCCGAATCGATCGTCAAAAAATGAACATTGGACGGCGGAATGACTGTTAGCCCATTCAAAAAATCGTAATTCATTTTGACTTCGCTTCCATTTTTAAAAACTTTAAAATAGAACATTGTGACAGTTTCAAATATCGACATACGCCCTGTCAAGAAAACGAACAGAGTAGCTTTTTCCACCAAGGACAGAATAAGGAACTATGACAAAACGACACTCGCCCAACCATCTCCCCTTTATTGGCCGTACAAGAAAAATCGTAATACATTTTGACTTTGCTTCCATTTTAAAACACGTATAAATAGAACATTGTGACAGTTTCAAACATCGACATACGCCATGTCAATAAAACAGATAGAGCAGCTTCTCCCACCAAGGACAGAAATGGGAACGATGACAAAACGACACTCGTTCAACCATCTCCCTGTTATTGGGCCATACAAGAAAAATCGTGATAAATTTTGACTTCGCTTCCATTTTGAAATATGTTTAAATAAACAATCGTGACAGTTTCAAACATCGACATAGAGCTCTACGCCTTGTCAAGAGAAACAGACAGCGCAGCTTCTTCCACCAAGGACAGAATAAGGAACGATGACAAAACGACACTCGTTCAACCATCTCCCTGTTATTGGCCGTACAAGACAAAATGTGATAAATTTGGACTTCATTTCCATTTTAAAACATTTTTAAATAGACAATTGTGACAGTTTCAAACAATGACGTACGTCCTGTCAGATATAGGCAGAGCAGCTTCCCGTCAATCGTCAAGGACAAAGTTGGGCACGATGACAACACGACAGTCGCTCAAACATCTCCCTGTTATTGGCCGTACAAACATAAGGAAAAAAAGAAATTTAATAAAAGGCGAAGACCGTGTTGTATTTGATGGACGTCTACACTTGCGCAGCTTCCGCAATTTGTTTGAATTTCTCATCTTTCTTAATTAAATGCCACGATTTTACGGATTTCTCCAGTTTGGGATAGAACAGTGGCACGGGATTGTTGGCGCTCAAGGAATAACTAAATATTGTGATATCGATTCGCTATGAAACCAAAGACAAGACAGTTAATTAAGACTTGTGGATGCTGGGAAAATTGATAAATTTTTGTATGATGTCGAATGTAGGCTTTCCTATAATGAAAAATGCATAGTGTGTAGTACGATGTAAATTATGTATCGTAATTCATAAATTCATTCATGGTAATGTTTTTGAATGAATTCTTTCTTTTGGCCAAAAGCACATATTTAACGCCAAAAAAATCAAGATAAGACTGATATTTAAGAATAGATATTCAAAATAATCCTATAGCAGTATATGCAAAAATCGGCTCTATCTCTTAATATATTTCATAAATAATGCTATTAAAAACATCTTCAAAATAACGAAAATTCGAAAATTAAATTCGCGTATCTCTTTACAGTTAAACCACTCATCGCTTACACAATCTCTTGAACAATGATCTTAGACGTTCCACAAATATTACTCCTTGATATCTGATATCATTAGCAAGGGGTGGTTGCGAGTGGGGGTAGCTACGCGGTTTCCCCCCTCAGGTACGACGACGAAATGATGTATTACTGAAAAAGAAGTTCGCTCAACTAAAACAAGTCGCGTGCCGAGCTATTATTCATAGGCCAATTCATGTCAATATTGTCATTATGGGCCACGTGCCTTCGGGTTATGGTTTTGGAGGGGAAGAGGGGGGGTTTGAGGGGAAGGGGGTTTGTGTGGGGAGGGGGCTGCGGAGACGAGAAAGGTAGAAATGTAAGGGAATCGAGGTGGGAGAATAGGGGGAAAGGTGGTCATTTAAAGGGAGGTAGGTATTGGTGTTGAGGTGAGCTCCTTGGGTCCCCTTTAAAGGGATGGTGAGTCTTTCTATCTAGCAGCAGAGAATGTCAAACTGTAGATTTTTTTGTTATCATTAAAACAGTGCTACTTTTGTGATTATTAAGTCTTTACATTATTTCGTGATTAATATTTCATAGATAAATTTTATTTCATAATCAATTTGAAATTCTTATTTGATACTTTTTATCAAAATACCCAAAGTGTATGGAATATTACAAATAAAAAACTTTATGTATTATAATTTTGTGAGTTACAGTATCACAGTTCACAATTTCTCTAAATAAATTCAGTCTAAACTAATATTAATTCTTAACCAAATAATAGCAGCTTACATTTTTCATATTTTCCGCTTATATTTCATTTAACAATATTTTCATGTATTATCAAAAAGCAAATATTGTGACATTGTATTGTACAAAGTGTTAAATGCACTAGACAGTTTCTAATAAAAAACCCCGAAAATTGGTCTTATTGACCTGAAGTTCAATTGTGTGTCTATTAAAGCTACTGGAGACTATTAACTCACGTCACTCTTGTGGTTAGAGCCGTGTTTACTTGAAAAATGGAACCCAAAGGTAGCTCCATTGTTGCCTCTAAAGGGCCGCATGCTTGCATAGTGCTATGACTTAATTAAAGCGCATTTTCTCAGCAAATTGCTAAATTGCGCCTGCTTAATATTT
>LQRL01039742.1:2505-14421 GCA_001703475.1 Hydroides elegans
TGAGTTCAACCCTTACATTTGAAATGTCACTTATCCAATGGTCGCAAACATCGCCTCAAACAGCGAAATCGCCACTGTCAGGAACGAAGAGAAGGTAGGAGATGCAGTCGACAACCATGTTTCCGAAACCTGGATATAAACAATAAATTTTGGAGAGAGCTTGTACCCAAAATTACCGATAATTAATAAATTGAACGATCTCTCAACGCGTCTGCAGGACATCTCAATGTTGTCTTAAAATCTTAGTGTTGTAATGAATGTTTTAAAACGCTTGTTATTTGTTTGCATGGACTTTTAACTAATTATTAGTATGTCTCAAATGTTCTTCCGCGCCAACATCATCCACATGATCAACGAAAACTGGCCTGGTCCCATGATCCTAGAAGTCAATCTAATAACGGGATGATCGGATATCGTTGGCTGCACCAACTCGGAATGCAAAAATCAAGACTCCACAAGCACAATGCATCAATAACTGGTGTATCAACTGGCCAATGACGTGTTCCACGCTCTTGATCAATGAAATGCTGATGGAGAACCAGACTCCGATGACCTGAAAAACATCCTTAGTTTGCTTGCGAGTGGCTTAACAATAAACCAACCCCACCCAGGTCGTTTAGAGAACCAGGAGGCATATGGGGAAATCGACAATGATAACCCAGAAGGCGTCACAAACGACTAAGGAGGGGCGACTCTGCCAGACCAAAATGATGACCTTAGCAGCGAGAAAGAACGGGAGCCCATGATAGAAAATTTCCCCAACGCCCGCGACGAAGAAGAGTGGTCACCCATGCAACAATTACACGGTCAGGACGGGATCAGCCGGTTCTTCCTGCAAGTGTTGGCAGAACAGCGACAAAACTTGCTCCCGCCTCGGTTTTCCCACATCGAGCCGGGACGAATCGTCTTCAGTTGGCTCAGTGAGTTTGAAAACTGGTTCTACCGCCGTCATTTCAACTCACCACAGGACCGGGAGGCATTCATGGAAGCAAGAGGTTTGCCCCCGTACACGCGCGTACTCGAAGGCTTGGTACCATCGTCCGCCACGGAAATGCCAGTCGAATGGTATGCGTTCAACGTCCTAGGCGCAGATGAACTGACTGACTACACGGTAGGGACGCAACAGAGCAAGAAAGGGGTGACCGCGACGCGTTTGTCTTGGAAATCCTACGAGAATCTCCTGAAGAACTGGAGGCAGCATGCGCGTTCGATCGCTCCAGTTAAAATGTAATTTTACTTTTTTTCTATTAATCTATATAAACCTTAACTAAAACTATATATTACGACGACCTTAGAATAATTCAGCATGTAAATATATCCCTATGAATGACATTTATTCCGTTTCGTTTTGCTTAATCCACCTTTTTCGGCCTTCTAGAGCAACACCCAGAACACTGGACGTGCCCGTAGCCGCAGCCCACTCATCCGTCATGTCAACTCGCCACAACCAATTCCGATTTGGGCAAGATCACCGTCCCCGATGGAGATGGACATCCACGAAAGGGAGGAGCTGGACGATGATTTCCACGAATTGAATTAACTGCCCGACTTGAAGGAGTAGAACCATGATATTGACCTCATAGTGTGGGCACGTAAAAGACGGGACAGCGGCTACGACTCGGAAACTTATACGCATGACAGAATCAGGCCCCCGATTAACATGCCCCTTTCAATCCTTCCAGACAATCCCAACAATTTACCCTATGTAGTGCACAATTCAAATTATAAATAGCACTTTTCTTTAACCTTTTCCTACATCAGCAATCTTTCTTATCAATATTCTATACAATAATCTGGCCGATGATGTGTTCCAGGCTCTTGAGCAAGGAAGTGCTGATGGTGAGCCAAACTGCGATAACCTGAGTAGCACCCTCAGTTTGCTTGCAGGTGGCTTATCAATAAGCCAACCCCACCCAGTGAACCCTTTCAAAAACCAGGAGGCATATGGGGATATCGACAACGATAGCCCAGATGGCGTCACCAACGACTAAGGAGGGGCGACTCTGCCAGACCAAAATGATGACCTCAGCAGCGAGGAAGAACGGGAGCCCATGATAGAAAATTTCCCCAACGCCCGCGACGAAGAAGAGTGGTCACCCATGCAACAATTACACGGTCAAGACGGGATCAGCCGGTTCTTCCTGCAAGTGTTGGCAGAACAGCGACAGAACTTGCTCCCGCCTCGGTTTTCCCACATCGAGCCGGGACGAATCGTCTTCAGTTGGCTCAGTGAGTTTGAAAACTGGTTCTACCGCCGTCATTTCAACTCACCGCAGGACCGGGAGGCATTCATGGAAGCAAGAGATTTGCCCCCGTACACGCGCGTACTCGAAGGCTTGGTACCATCGTACACCACGGAAATGCCAGTCGAATGGTATGCGTTCAACGTCCTAGGCGCAGATGAGTTGACTGACTACACGGTACGGGACGCAACGCAGCAAGAAAGGGGCGGCCACGACGCGTTTGTCTTGGAAATCCTACGAGAATCTCCAGAAGAACTGGAAGCAGCATGCACGTTCGATCGCTCCAGTTAAAATAGCAACACCCAGAACACTGGTCGTGCCCGTAGCCGCAGCCCACTCATCCGTCATGTCAACTCGCCACAACCAATCCCGATTCGGGCAAGATCATCGTCCCCGGTGGAAATGGACATCCACGAAAGGAAGGAGCGGGACGATGATTTCCACGAATTGGATGAACTGCCCGTCCTGGAGGAGTGGAACCATGATATTGACCCCATAGTGTGGGCACGGGAAAGACGGGACAGCGACTACGACTCGGACACTAATACGCATGACAGAATCTGGCCCCCGATTAACATGCCCCGTTTAGTCCTTCCAGACAATCCCAACAATTTACCCTATGTAGTGCACAATTCAAATTCTAAATAGCACTTTTCTTTAACCTTTTCCTATATCAGCAATCTTTCTTATCAAAATTCTATACAATTATCTGATTCTCTATAAGCTGCAACTAAAACCTCAAGCTGGAGAAACGAGGAAGACATCTCTCCGGCGCCGTCTCCAAAACGGATCAAATAGGAGCCTGGAACGAGCGACGCGCTGGCATTCCCCGTGGTCACAGCATTTAACAGGGCCGACTGGACAGCTGCGCAACATGCGTTCCGGGGGCTAAATCCGGAGGATATTGTTAGCATCAGAAAACTTACTCCACCGGATGAACTGAAGCCAATCTCTCCAGGCACCGATGAATCGAACGACAAAGACGACGCCGGAAACGACGACCACACAAATGCCGCGACGGACGAACCGACAACTGCCTCCAAACAGACAAACACAGACGAACCGACGGACTTACTCAAAAAAATACCGACAAGTTAATAAAAAGACACAGGAAATCTCATGGAACATACCCTCTATTATTATAAATGCCGACATGCCCAACTCTTTTTCTTTAGATCTTTCCTCTTTAACCGAAATATTCCCTAACTTTAATCTTTCTTCGTTCATCCGATTCTTGCAAGGCCGGCCCTACCTGTATTGAAGCCGCATTCGACATTTCAAACCCAGACCTCGCGCTAAATCTGTCTTCTTCCTCCCTCAAAGTTGTCACGTCCCGTTTAAATCACTATCTTACCAATATAGCCTTCACCGATCCATAGACTCTCTCCACATACTATTCCTGCTCTACGTGTTACTGTAGTCTTTTATCATAAACATGAAATATCATCTTATAATAGAACAATTTAAATATGTATTTTGGTATAATGAAAAAAAAAAACGAAATTATATATTTATATTGCTTATATCAGGTATAGCTAAAAAGTTATAAAACAAATTACATCTTGGTAATCAATAGAATAAAGTTTTAAAGACAGAGAAAACGCTTAAATTTGTTATTTTAACGATATCATAATTTGGATATATGTGTATACTTGGTACTGTGTCTCTCAATGATTGAATTTCGAATATAGAAATCATTCGATAAAAAGCTCTGATAGTAAATAGCTGTATATTGTTCGATAGTCGTTATTATTTATTCTATGCAAATTTCAAATAGTCATAATGGTCTCTGTTTACATAGTATTTATACATTATTTATTTAAAAAGTTACGCTGTGCCTTAACAAAATTGTATTATGATTGTGTTATATTGTCTTTCATATAGTGATTGTATCTTTAAGATATCTTAGAATTTTTTATAATGATATAAATTTGTCTCAGAAATGAAAATGCAGTATTTTTTGTAGACTTTTGTTTGCAAACAGATTTGTGGTACAATTGTTTAGACATAAGTATATTCAAAAGTCAGTATTTGTATGAATAATTTTGTAAAGACAATTATTTTTCATTTTAATCATACCATTTAATAATCATATCTATTAGTTATTTAAATATATTCTATTTAGTAATAACATTTATTTATTATTTAAATTTACTTATTAAATAATTGAGTTTGAAGTGATGTATTTATGCATGAAAGTAACTATATATTTGTCAAGTTTCAAAATTTCGAATGTCGAGACGTCATTCTTAAAGGAAGGGAGTGTCCCGAGGGTCATAAATTCAATATATTTTATAGAATTCCTTTAAAGGCCAGGTTCTTGTGAGACGGTGGAATTGATCCACACGTTGGCAACTCGGAGTAAAGCTCATCAAAGAACGTCATATTTGGGCAGGTGATCTCAGCACCGCTCATCTGAGCGGATTAGCTGGAATTGCCGGCCCAACATATTTGGCTAGCAGCTAGGCGAATTACTCATATATATCATATATTTTTAACAATGAGCGTATCCAAGGTCGTCTTAGCAACGAGTGCTGACTAGTGGTCAGTATTTCCGCCTCTCAAGGCCTGGTCAAATAACATAAAAAGAGGGGCCCTTCGGTTTCTCATTGCTCATTCTTTGGGAATACGTCTCGACGCCGCAACCTTGGAATTATCAATAAAATAGAAGGAATTTATATCTTGTGTTTCTTGGATAATTTCTTATTGCGATCCGATACGTCTCTACCTTTAAGCTCACAACTGCTCCCAAATAGAATTATTGCACATTGTAATTTGATAAGTTAAGATGTGCCTTAACAAAATTGTATTATTATTGTCTTTCATATTGTGATTGTATCTTTAAGTTATCTTAATATATTTTAATGACGATATAGATTTTGCAGGAAGTAAATGCAGTATTTTTGCAGACTTTTGTTTGCAAACAGATTTTTGTACTTTTTTAAACTTATGTATATTTATAATGGCATAATTAGTTTGAATAATTTTGTGAAAATATTAAATTAGTTACTAAATTATACTATTTCATAATTATGTCTATTCGGTAATTGCATAATTTATCTGCCATGTCAGTCTTTCTTAAAATAGCTACTCGGTCCCCATGGTTACACGTGTTATTAATGGAAATACTTCGCTTACGATTTTAACACTCTGCTGAGCGCCTAACGCTATGTTCCTCTTGTCAACAAACTCCAGATAATAGCATTCATAAACTCCCTTATCTACGGTCAAATTATGTTTCTAACCAACGTTTTGTCATTCCGTGATTCTGTTTATTGCTCCTTTTACATGGATAACCTTTTACTCCATCAAAACTACGCGAACGAATTCCAGTACCATATTGTTCCTTATTGGAAATAGGGGGAAAATCTATTTTAGAAATGCTTTTAATGTTCAAATTGAAATGAAAATGATAATTGTAAACATCTAAATATGTCCTCGAGCAATACTGTTTAAAGTTTTAATAGTTTTAATAGATTCATATTTTAAAAGTATTCATTTAATGATATATTATTTGAGCATTTGTATTATTTATATATTATATGTTGTTTTATTATGCATGCGTAATTCTTTCAGTTTGTAAATGGCGCAATCACAGTAAAGACAACGCCCCTGGAGGCCTACGATTTCGAACTACTACAATATCTGACTTTCATTCAAGCTCAAGAGCAAGGCCTCCAGGTGGTGTTGGGGGAGAGAAAACCCATGCTCGTCAGATGTGCTGATCTGTCCAGGCTACACACCATCATTTCTCGATATATCCCAAACCTAATTTTCAAACAACTACTATGTGGACGTCCGGATCCCCAAATTATTGAATGAAATAATGCCGGGGCGCCTGGAGTCATCACAAGAACTTTTCATATGTTAGAAATTAGAATAAGTTAGGAAAATAAGAAGTTAAAAATAATAATTAAGGCATCACAATTGGTGGTAAAAATGACAATAATACATTTTCTGATATTTCTTCGAGGACGAAGCTTTTTTAGGGAGGGTGTGTACCGATACCGTAATTTTAGCTTTTTGAATACAGTTTTTCTACTAATTTGGGCCAAAATCTCTTTCCTGAATTCGCTCCCATTGAGCTTTATTTTTCTTTTTTTTTGTTTTTCGGCAATTTTTTATCATACAACTTTCTTGCTTAAAAATCTAGGGAGGAGCATTGTTACTTGAACTAAGTCAATTCAACGTCGGTCTTTCTTAAAATAGCTCCTCGGTCCCCATGGTTACACGTGTAATTAATGGAAATACGTCGCTATCAATTTTAACACTCAGCTGAGCGCCTAACGCTATTCTCCTCTTGTCAACAAACGCCAGATAATAGCATTCATAAATTCCCTTATCTACGGTCGAATTATGTTTCTAACCGACGTTTAGTCATTCCGTGATTCTGTTCATTGCGCATTTTACATGGATAACCTTTTTCTCCATCGAAACTACGCAAACGAATTCCAGTACCATTGTTCCTGATTGGCATAGGGGGAAAATATTTATCTTTGAAATGCTTTTAATGTTGAAATTGAAATGGAAATGATAATTGTAAACATCTAAATATGTCCTTGAGCAATGCTGTTTAAAGTATTGATAGATTCATATTTTAAAGGCATTTATTTAATGATATATTATTTGAGCATTTGAATTATGTATATATTATATGTTGTTTTATTATGCATGCGAAATTTATTGATGTGCCAATAGTCTGTGAAAATGTTTTGATAACTTTACATTTCGGCCTATGTAACATATCCGCCATTGAATAGCTCTAGCTTTACCTATATAAAAACACCAAAATTCGTAACTATCTTTGGGCAGATTTGGGTCTGGGACTCTTAAAAGCATTAGAGAATCTCGGAAAACTCAACAGAAATTATAAAAACTCTTTCGTTATCGTTTCGGCTTTCAGTCAAAATTTCACATAAACTTTTATAACTTTTTAACCTAAGTCGTAGGGATATGGCGGGATGCGATTACGTCGCGCCAGAGAGCTTAAATAATATAAGCTCTCTGGTCGCGCCCACCCTACATTTATAAGCGCTGACTTTGGAAACTCAAAATTCAGACCGAGCTTTAACTAGGAATAATTTCTGAGTAAGTCACTTCTTTTATTTTTGGTTCTTTTTCAAAAGGCATTTTTTGAACTTTGAAATTTAATGCGTTGTCTTGATCGAAACATAATAAACTTCAAAACTTTGAAATTAAATTAAATGCGTTGTCTTGATCAAACCTTTTTGAGGGCGAGTTGGTTTTTGGAGCGAGTTGGTTTTGAGGATGAATCTACAAATTGTTTTAAGATTCAACGTAGTTTTTTTTTGGTAATGGAAAGTGTGATAAGGAATTGTATCTTTATGTGTTTTGTCTAAAGCAATCCTTTGTTCGAGCGTTGCATGCGCGCGTAGCGTCGCTTTTGGCGTATATAAACCGAAGCGCCGCCCGAGCTAAGGGTTTCGTCTAAGATCTAGGTTCCATCTAAGTTCCATCCAAGTAAAACTCAAAATTTAGTCATGTGTAGTTGCTATTTGATTTTTCAATGAAAGTTTGTATAATTTGGACTTTGTTAATGTTTGTGAAATCGGCAGAAGAAAACAGTAAATAAAAATGATTTGGGACAAGCTATTTGAATATTATTGCTCATATTACGATCCTTTTTTAAACTTCGTAACAGTGGGAGTAGCGGCAGACCTCCATAAGAATTTAAAAAAATTTCTTCTGTCAGCTCCCGTTTATATCTTAGCAAAGTTCATTGTATGATTAAATGCATAATTGTAAATGTGTTTTGACTTAAAGTCGCTTGAACATCAGAACATAAACAAATCTTATATCATTCAGACAAATGCTAAACCTAAGTCTCTTAAAAATTGTTTCTGCTGCAACCTATGGCAATCATTGAAATATAAAGTTATGACAAAATATATAGTCTATGAAAATATTCAACCATTGAGAAAAACTGTTTATATAGCATTGGGAAAAAATATGTACTGTGTCGAGATAAAATTGAAATAATATATTTCTTTACTTATGAAAAAAACACAATCAGTCACATTGACTTTTTTGAGTTTTTCAAATTGCTTTAATTGTTTAGTTGTATCTTGCTTTTTGATGAAATTAAACTTATGAAGAATCCATATACTAAACGTATTGCAATTGATATAATCTTAAAACATATTTAAAACCTTAGATATAGATTTTTTCTATAATATGGGCTAGTATTTTTTCTATAATATGGGCTAGTATTTATCCAAAAAAAAATCGCTCACATTTTTCAATCGAAATTACTTAAAAGTACACAGAATTTTACATGCAATACATTTTATGATAAATATATATTATTTTGTGATTATATTTGCAAGGTACTCAAAGTTCTGATTAAAGATTTTATTATTTCATCTTTCAGGCTATTGTAGTTATTTATAATCGTTTTTATTTATATTCAACATAATGTATTGATCAAACTAACCAACTTCGTTTGAGAATAGTGCAGTCATGTGTATTTTTTTAATTAAATAATATTACGGCTTAGCGAGCAATATAAATAGAGTTTATTAGAAAATGCACAATCAGTGAAAACACTTTTTCGTGACATTTTCTATGAAAAAAAAGGAACATGAGCAGATATTATAAGGATAGTATACATCATTCAAGTCATGCATTTTGTAAATTAAGCTTTAGGAAAAAAAAACAATGAAAATCAAACTCACAATCAGTCCAACAGACTTTTATGTGCAAATTGCTATCCATACTATCGTTAAACCATGTTTTTTTTTCGTAAAATATACTTTTTTTGCAATATAACAAAATATTCAAAAGAAAAATTAATAAATAAACTTATCTTCGATGTGGCGTCTTCAGTGAATGCAGCCTGTCTGATGAATAAAGAACGCCGGGCTCGCTTTTGGATGCGGCAAGCCAATAAAATATTTTCTGGAATCTTTGGTTTCGGCTGCAGATGCTATAAACCACTGATAACGGGCTAAATCCGATCCCCTCTTATTGATTTTTGCTTCAGCATCTGGATGCCGCAACAGTGTTTCCAGGCAACGATATCAGTGGCGTTGTGTTTGTGCACATAAAATGTCTGGAGAGCGATTTATGCAGAGGAAGAACTGCCTCGTGGTTTGTTGCACGAATGTTATGAGCGTTTATGGGATCTGTATTTCGCTGTTGATATTTCACCTTATATCTCCGTTAGTTTGATTGCTCAGATTCATAGTTTCTTCCGATGAATTTAGCTCAATAATGACTTATCAATATGAATGATTTTCTTTGTTCTTATTGGGTTCATATCACAAAATTAAATAAATGTCCGCGTTTATTAAATATTCATCAAATATTGTGTTTGATCAATATATTTGTTCCTGTCCAAGTTAACAAATTTCCACTTTAAAACATATACAATCGTTCATAAATGAAGCAAGTACGTATAACGGAGCCTAAATCCAGATTCACTTTATTGTATTATCGATTTGATGCAAGTATACAATAATGTGTTTTTTTTTAGCTCTTCAAATCACAGATTATTATATATATATAACAATATAGCGTTTGTTTAAAAAAACATTGCATCATCTAAATTTGAGATTGTTCTATTTCTAATTCCATTATTTGATTTTTAAAACAGCATTTCATCTACTTCGTTCACGATCATACGCAATGTTATGTTTCTGTTATCCATGTTTTGTTTATCTATTTCAAAATACAGACGCAATGAACATTTGCTCAGTCTCGCAGTTGCTTGCAAATGCGCATTTAGCATGAGTGAGGCAAAGAGAGAGATTTATCTATGGCTCCATGGTAACCAGAACATGGTTGCCATGATGTGGTAATTAACCAGGAGCATCCGAAGAGCGAATAAGCGAATGTTGTTTTGAGGCAAAATTGCGTGTAGATATCGAGCAATTTGTGATTCAAATTATGCATGATGCATTGTTTTATTGTAATTATTATTATTATTTCAAAATTGTGTTGCTAAGTTAAATGAAAAATATCCATGCGAATCATATCAGTTCTTATGCAAAATATACTCACTTCAATATAGTTATATAACAGTAATTTTAATTGATCGAACACTTAATATATCATTTTTGAAATCTCATGTTTAGTCAGTCAAATGTTTAGAAGAAAACAAAGCATCCAGCTCTTCGTTTAAACTTGTAAGACTTATATACTCGTTCATAAAGTTGTAAATATATCGATATTTATTCAGGCTTATTTATGTGGGTGTTACCGATTACCTCACTGGCAGTTTCCGTCTTATCCGCATTATATTTTACATGGCATGATTTAAGAGACGTAAACCAACAATTAAAATGCCACAACCAATGGAATTTATCCTCAGTATCCCTCTCTTAATCTTTTGAGCAATATTCCAATCACACATGAAACGTATTGTTTTGTTTATACTTCAGATACATTAAATCACATGTTTGAAGCGTTAATTATGTGAAAGGAAACGTTTATTTAGGTTTGCACTCTGTCTTTTATAAATTTATTTGATGCCAAATCATATTCTTAATTTGTTAGCCTTTCGTGGTGCGGATTGAATGTTTTTTTTTTTAGCTTCATAACATTATTTCGGTGTGCCTTCTAATTAATACATGTACTTTTAAATTATGGATCTTATTTGGAATGTCCACTTCTGTCGCAAAACTGCATAATGATTGTAATACTAGTGTATTTTAAAACGATATTCTTTCACGAATACGAAAAATATAAATCCTTAATCTCTAAAACATTTATTCCAATATTATTGTCACCATAACAGTTGTTTCAATATGCATTCAGAGGCACGTTCATGAATTAGTTCTAACGAACAAATTCATATAATCTCGATTTCATAAACCTGATTCGAATTAACGCTGCTCTAAATATAATGCGCTTTTGTATATCCTTATTTTAGAGATACGTTGACTGTTCAAGCTCACATACATAATGATGATGCCTTATGATGTCCATGCCTTTATTGATCAGACATATGTAATCAAACTTTGTGACATCTAACACATTCGTTGAAATTGTTCGCTCCGGACTTGAGCATTTGATGAAATGTGTCGCTCATTATTGAACATATATCGCCAATTTAGCACTGACTCCTAATCCTCATGATCTGTGCTCTGAAATCGAATCTATGAACAATCAAATACATGAGTGATCGCCAGTGACACTAATCCCACTAAATCAGTGTTTAGATTTATTGCGAGTTTGGTTTCAATAATTGCAATTCAACATGGTGGGTCAGACGTGTAAGTATAGGTTATTCGTTTTGTGAGGGCAATATGAGAATTACCAACCTGCGAGACGCAGTCGAGCAGGTGTAATTCGAAGAAAGCCCGAGTCAAAACGAATAACCGGCTTATTTCCAGGTTTCTTTAGAAATTGAAGGGCCCTTTAATGAACTTTTATTTAATCCTGTCACATGTAATTGAATTATTTGATTAAGAATTCATTTTTACTTGAAAAATAAACAAATCATAATTTCTTTAACAAATTAATCCATTGGTGTCAAGATTGGTTCAGGAGTAATCATTAATATGCTTTTCCTAGTCAGGACGGTCCGCTTCTAAGCCAGTTAATTATTTATTCATTGATCCTAAGAAAAAAGTAGAGTCTATACTCTACTATATAGATTGCATAAAAAACATGGGTAATTATTTAATTGATAATTAAAGCCCCCCACCCC
>LQRL01039769.1:11557-21849 GCA_001703475.1 Hydroides elegans
AAAACTAATTTTCAAATGAGATAAACGCATCGACACTATTTGGTAATTTAGAAAAGTATATCTTAGTCAACTATAAAAGCAAGGGATACAAATAACTGAAACTACGTAGAAGTGAACAAAAATATGTTGTCTAAAATTTTTATATTTTGTAAAATCAAATATGAAATCTTTCAAAGTTCCTATAATATTTAATCGAACGTGTTAAACAGGCATACAGCTGTTAATTTCTAGGAGGATGAACTTTCTTTATTTACAGCGTCTTTTCATTTATAGAGGCGTCCTTAAAATACCATTATCTTCTACTTATCCAGGGGTCTATGCACCAAACGAACACTTTCCAAAAATTTGCAAAAAACGAGCTCGATTATTAGCCGGTTCATAATGCTTTAAGTCCCTGTCACACCTGCGATTTTGAATCGCCGATCGTCGCCGACTTGAGTCTCAGACGATCGCAGACCTGCCGACCAAGCATGTCACACCTGCGATTCTCCTTGCGATTTTTCTTGCTATTTTCTTATTTTTTTTATAATAAAGCAGGATAAAAAATATAGCATTTTCAATTAAAAATAAATGTTTTTGATCGTTAATTACATGAATGTTTGAATGTTTTATTTGCCATAAAAAAATAGTATGTTTTACTTAAAGTATTTATGACTGAATTTTCCCTTCTCTCTGCACGGGCAACTTCGTTATTAGGCCTATATCGCAGGAAAATCTGACGTGCGACTGCTAAATATGCTATGAATATTTGACTTAATTGATATTGATCCGAATGACTATAGTTTTTTCTACGTCTTGTCGGTGACTGTTCATTTGTCCGAAGGTTCATCTGTCCGAAGGTTCACCTGTCCGAAGGTTCATCTGTCCGAAGGTTCATCTGTCCGAAGGTTCATTTGTCCGAAGGTTCATCTGTCCGAAGGTTCACTTGTCCGAATTTATTAGAAATGCGAAAATACCAACAGATATTGTCTTATGATACCCCTCCATCCCGGCGCCCATGACTTCCTCCTCCCCCTCACTATCATAAGGGAGCCGAGACGCATTATATTGACACATACTAAATAATAGAATAAGACAATATAGACTTAAAATAACGAATGACATTTTATTTCATATCTACGTTTTAACTCTTTCGCTTGCAATTGAAAAAGCAATTAAAACAAATAAAGATACATGTATTGCAAAAAATAACCTCACATGAAATCAGTTTCAATTACAAAACAATCACAAAAACACCATTCGGGCTCTACAAACCCAACAATTGTCTGAAAAGTGTCAGATATTACGTTTTTTATCATAACTTGGAAAGGCGTAAATTCATATATGTAAGAAAAGTTGAATTCCCAGTTTAATACTAACAATACTCCAATCATTTAAAACAACCCCACGCAGCAAGCGCAGACCCAAACCAAACGCCTACAGACAGTGAATTGTGGATCCTTTGAGTAGAAATCTAAATCAGAACGTAAGTACCCAAATATGAAAAAAAAATCTAAAAAATCAAATTTTGGTCAACAAGCAAAATCAACCCCCGTTGCATATCCCCAAAATTGATTATCTTCCTATGCACACTTGTAGTTGTATCGGCCCAGTCGTTTCTGATATATGGAACGTACAAGCTTATCGCGACGGACGGACGGATAGATGGACAGAGGCACATCCTATTGTTCCCCGACCTGGATTCTCTCGGTTGGTGTCTAATTAACTATTTCACAAATTAGCATTTTTAGATAGGATTGGGGTGTCCGTCTGTCCGTCTGTCTATCTGTCCGTCATACTTTTTGTACAGGCCAGAATTTCTGAACGGAAGGTCATAGAGACTTGGTTATATGAAAGGTCAAATGAAAGGTATTGGTCCGTAGATGTGCCTTTTTGTCATTTCGGTCAAAAACACCCGACTGGAAGTTGCCAAATTGGCCAAAAATAGCGGTTTTCATAGAAAATATATTTAAAATATACACAAAAAACAAACCCCTTCAAGTTTGGGGGCGGTTGGGGTCTGCTCGTGTTTCACAAATACTTTCTTGTCAATAACCGGAAAATATATACAAATTCTAACAGATTTACTCTTATTGAGGCTACAACAGTTTGCCCTACGAATCACCATGAGGAACTGGCTCAAAACACAAATCACGGATGACGTACACTATTCGATATGGAAAGAACAAAATAAATTTCTGCTTTTAAAATATACGCCATGTTTCAAACTTAATTTATATTTTTACGTTTTGACAAGCAAGATTAAAGAAAAGGCGCGCAAACATGAAGACGTAACTTACAACATTACATCTTAATTGATTGGCGTGTGAGTGTGCTCAAACAGGGTTTAACATAAACAAATAATGAACGAAAAAAAAAAAGTATTATCGTATTTTTGGAATAATCTGTAACATTCGGACAAGTGAACCTTCGGACAGATGAACCTTCGGACAGATGAACCTTCGGACAGATGAACCTTCGGACAGATGAACCTTCGGACAGGTGAACCTTCGGACAGATGAACCTTCGGACAAATGACATGGAACCGTCTTGTCGGTGATGGAATTCATCAGATTATCGACAGCCTTATCAACGAGAACTTCTTTGCTTTGAAATAAACATCAGGGGATGGGCGCCAGATACGACATCTATATGTTTTTGATATGCTCTATCGTATTGAATTAAGTCAGGTTACAGGGAAAGGCACCCGAGAATTAACTTTATTCGAACTATATTCCTAAACACTCTTTTGTTCTATAAATTAAAATATATGTTAATATAAAGAAATATGTATATGCAGTCATAAATACCAAAAACAGTATTTTAAGGTAACGTGAACGAGTATCTAAGACCACAATTTCCTATTCTTAAATTGAAACAATCTTAAATTTAGTACCTAGATTTGATTTCATTAAAGATATTAATAACTAGTAAAATACGGATAAACTATATATATTATATGAATTGTCATTAAAATATATTTCCAGAATATGTTTCCTTTTAAGGTACGGCCATGCCCTTGTGACATTTTTCTGCGACACAGCGAATTTTTTTTTAAAAAGTAAACCCTGCGATCGCAGGATTCACTATATTTTCTTTGAAATTCGCAGAAAAAAGTCACAATAGCTTGTATGTACGTTTAAACGAAATTCCATGTATGCTCTCATAAAATACTCGAAACCAGCCTTTCCCCATTTTCGTTCAATTACAGGAATATGGACTAATTGCAATTGTTGTTCTAATTGCAATTTACCAAAGTACCCATTTCAATCCAATCAAAACGCGGTATCTCCCGTGCCATGGAGACAAAGAAACAGGCGCGTGTACGCTTTGCCGAATCGGATACCGGAGATCTAACAGCTTCGGGTGCTACGTCAAAGCCATATGCCCCTTTGCCGAATCTGCATATACCACCACCGGGTGGAATGAAAGGTTAGTGTTTTAAGCGTGCAAATGTCCATTGCTAACTTTGTAAACTTTATGTTAATATGTCATCTATTCGCTGCTCGAGGCACCATACAGCAATGCGCATGCCCACGCTAAATCTTACTCTTAATCTGCGCCTGTTATCTATGCTTTAACCACGTTGGTGACATCTGTCACATTTTTAGTATGATGAATGGTGACACATAAGCAGAAAGGCCTTAAACGTTATGATGAGGCTGCTTTCTCATTATAAATTCATACGACTTGACACTATACGAGCAGGCAAATTGTGTTTTTTATTACGCATACTATAAGATATAACTTAGTTTAAAAAAACATCATTTAAAATGATCTAGTGAATGTGAGTCATCGGCATAAAAAACACACACTTGTCTATTAAAATCAAATTGATCGCTCAGGGACCTCGAAAAGAGCTCGAAACGAAATTTACATGTTAAAAACCGAACTGCACATTTTTATAAAGCAGTTAATCCCTTTTGTTATTGCAAAAAAAAACGCTAAATCATTCGCGTCTTTATTTGGCGTGAACGCTGCTTAAGGGTTCAACTGTGATAAGTTATTAAGGAAAGGATTTTTTTAAATATATAAATGTAATGTCAAAATTAAGTTTTATTTAAAAATGGCAACAACATAAGGCCAGTAAGGAAAACAAAACACTTTTTATAATTTTATCACGACCTCTGAAAAACAAATAATTAGAAACAAACATATTGTTTTCCGGAATTTATTTTATTTTTCTGAAATCAGGCGGTGTCACGCGACCGACACAACTCTCACCCAATCATCGGGGTCCTCTATCTTCTCCGGTTCGCAAACCGACGCCAACGGTAGTCTTTGATGTACCGAATGATCGCGACTATTGCCCGCTGCTGCACCAAACCAAGATGGTCTATGACCAACTCCTCTGTGATAAACAAGTACGTTATATCTGATTGTGTTATGTGATTAACAAGTTCGTAATGATATGATGCACTACCTATCATATATAAAACAAGTAACGTAAAAGGTTTTATATTTTTACCATAGCAATGTGTTAAAAGAGTATGTCATGATTTTTGTTTTTATGTTATGAACTCATCTTACCTCTGTGATAAATAAGTTCGTTATGACCTTATTTTGTATTTTGGTATATAGTTCAATTCAGGTGGTAGGTCTACATTGGCATAATGAATTAATATATATGTAGCTATTTGGTCTATATAACGATAACCGAAAACTTATTTTCGTCGAGGTGCGGACATCGTCGCTGCGACGTCGCTGGTATTTCAGGCGCGGATCAACACAAAACATAACCAAGGGTTATCATTGCTATTAAAACTATGCGCCAATGTTTTTTTTATATATATAGCATATAAGAGCACACCCTCTTAATATGTACATAGAAGCTAAAAAATCGTGCCCTGTGTCGTGACCTAATATATTATTACATATGGCGGCAACTCGTCATGTGCGCATGCGCTAGAAATCAGCGTTCGCAAGCAGGCGCACTTGCATGAACTACATATTTATTTACCTTTTGTCAATCACGACAAATTGAAACAAGAGTATGACTCACAATGTCGTCTGCTAGAAAAAAACAATGGCGGCCAAAATTTGTCATGTGCACATGTGGTGGAATCCGGCGTGCTCGCGCAAGCGCACTTAGAAGAACTGTTTCATTTTCTATATCTAATAAACATCAACTTACACTTTTAGATCAAAGCATCCATGTAGATTCAATATATTTATCATATATTTAACATTTTATCATTTTCAGTCCAAACTTCTATCGGAGCTCTACAAAGTGAAGCAAGAATACGACTCCCAGTGTCGTCTGCTAGAAAAACAAAATGGCGGCAGCTCGTCATCTGCGCATGCGCTGGAATTCGGTGTGCGCGCGCAGGCGCATTTGCAAGAACTTCAAAATCAAGCGGAAGAGGAATTAAATGCGTTGCATTTGGACTATCAACAGAAAATGGACAAAATGAGGAATACGCTTGATGAAAAATGGCGACGAGAAAATCCGGATAAGACGGTGCAATATAAAGTGTATTTGCATAAATGACAAGAATGATATGATACGACGTGAGGGAGTGGTTGTGGATATGCTGGTGTGTGGTGCAATAGTGTTCAATATTATTGAATGTCTATGGATTTATCATTACAATGAATATGATTATACGTGTATGTGTATATTATGTACATATACCCTTTGGTAAAATGGTATGGTTTATGCAGACCGACTGGAAAAAAAAAGTTTTTTAAAAAATGCATAAAAATTGTATGGTTTATACAGACCGACTGAAACAATGTTCTAAAAAATGCATAAAAATGGAAGCGCAATGAAACGATTTTAATCACAGAAATTTCAATCACATCTCATTGCACATTATTGATCAACACAAATCGGTACATCATAAATCCAAAATTCCTTTCTGTGAAATAAAACACGTAGTGAAAAATTATTAAAGCACTTTATTTTTCAACATACAATCATGTTAATATTAGCTATATATGAAATTGAAACATCCCTACAACAATCAATTACAAAACAGATCATGCGTGTTAATAAAACTCTATACATAACAGTGCCACAAGAAAACGAAATGCATCTTTGTTTAATCTTTGACTTAACAACATGGCAAAGGATATGTGGTTTAATTTAAACCAGGACTGCTAGGCCTGTTACAATAATTACTTTCTTAACACTACCGCAGCAATCTTTATTGTTCGTCAAACACTGCATGATATTAAAATTTATATTTGTCATGGGAGTTTATTAATCAATTATTTTCGGTACAAAATGATGAGATTTTAAAAGATGCCGTATGTTCAACCTGAACCTTCAGAATGAAACTCGTTGTAGACAAATACCTTTTAGAAAATGTACATGATTCGTATTTTCCAATCAATATAAAATGTATTTAAATTCCTTGGGGTTATATATTTCTCCCATTTACAACCTAATCAGAATTGATTAAATTTCATAAACACATATTTATTACTTTTTTCATTAGATTAATTTAACACATTTATTACAACACAGACACCCGATACACTACATTACCTGATTATTTATACATCCTTCACAAGATCCCATTAACATTGATTGCTTTTAGAAAATCACATTTTTATATCATAATTGTGCTGTAAAATTAAAGGTCAACCGTGCATATCAATTTAAACGTTTTCTGCTATTTTTTTTTTCAATGAAATTTCTACGTTCATCCTTGGTGAAATAAAAGAGGAGCGGCTATGTGAAACGTGCATATTATACAAATGTATATATTATTTCGCTCACAATGTTGTTTCGAGTCACAATCCATATGACGGAAGCCCTTAAATTATTACTTATATATGTGTGTGCAACTTTCTAGCTCATATCATTAACCATAATATACATTAACGCAAAAAACCGCGAAAACCTGTGCTCTAACAGAAAACTTTGGTGTATACCCGCCTATAAGCCAAGCAGAATATTCAACTCTATAGCAGAATATATAAGAACGTAACATATGTAACGGTTACTATTTTCTGTTTCTTTGGATATGTTGTCAAGACTTAAAGAAGAAAATAAATTCATAATTTTTATGTCTTTTAACTCATTAGATACTAAATTTCTTGTCTTAAATTATACATCTTTCCTTGAGCGTTTCCATATTTTGTTTTGATTTATGGAGTCTGTCAGATTTAAATTGAAAGCACAAGATCGTATCGCAATTGAGAAAATACACAAACCCCACTTTCTCCACCTACGAAAAGCTTATTTGATAAATCAGATTGAAATCACTAGAAAACTATCCACTACTTCAAACGTGCATATAATATATAATATATTAGAAGACCTCGATTTGTTGGTTGAAAATATTATTTTTTCATCAAAATAGCTTTGAGAGGGACAATTTCGGACCTAAATATATGAAGTCATTCGAAAATATTTTTTATTGCGTGAAAAGTGGCCATATGAGAACAAATAATATAAATGTTGTCGTGGGAAAATTGAAGTGCCAGATTTTTTTAATGTTTGTTTGAAGCCTACGAAATTGAGAAAGTACCTTAACTTGTCAAAAATTGTTTACGCTAGATTCCGCGATTAGACATTTTATCGCATACCTAACTATCTAAATATACTCTCACAAAGCTATTTGTTGCTATAATTTCTTTTGTTTAAAAATAGTGTCTTTTCCATTTTTTTAACCGAGCGAATCGTTGACATCAGTCTTCAACCGGGTGCCGTCAAAACTCGTCTTGAACTGCTCGGGAATCGCGTATTCTTTCTGCAGAAAAAGAACAAAGGGTTGGAAAGATTATATCAATTGATAGATATGTGATATGGAATAAGCTAAGACATCATATTTTATAAGCGTGCACCTACAGGAAAAAACTTTCATTGTGTTTTCAAATTTGTCATTTGAAAAAAAATCGGTTACAGCTTTTGCAATGTTTTCGTTTTCAGTTCTTGTAAAATTTAACAAAATACAGAGTCCATTCTAGCTTATAATGTGTGTGTGTGTTTTTTTTAATAAAAATATCCCTGCTACATCCAACAATTAAAACTACCTAAAATTTAATGTCAAAGTAGATTTTTTGAATAGAATGAATTTTAAATAACACCTTCGCCGCCGCATTTTCCATCAACCTAAAATCTTAAAAACTTAAAAAGCCCACCAAGAATGGAACTTACGAATTCGCCATCCTTTGTGGGTACCAACACATTCATTTCGCTCGATTTCGCCGTGATAAACGAAGCGCTCTTGGATTCTTCAGACAGATACACCATGCAGCCATCCGTCTTCTCGATCGAAATGGTCGGCGCTGAACCAAGGACCTATTTGAGAAATGGGATAAGTTTATAATAATGTCCATTTACAGTAAAGCATTACAACGGACCGCTTGATGTCATGTACACCTTGCTAAACCATATATATATATATAGTATATTTGCAATCACGTCTTTTTTTTTCTTACCAGAGACTGACACCGTTTCCGGTGTAGACAGGCTTAAATAAAAAATAAAAAAAAATCAAAATTAAACTTTCGACGAGGACTAGTCGCCAAAATTGGGTTTGCTTGCTCGAAAAGATAATCAAAACTTTATCTGAATGCAATATGCCGCTATGCAATATGCCGCTTATGGCATCATGCAGTATGACGTTTATCGCATCTTGCATATGTTGTATCACTTTAATTGCCTCTGAATGCCGTTTGATATTTGTGTCATACCTGGCCCTGCACGCTCTGGCAGTTGAGGAATTCGACACACGACACGACGCTCTCGAACACGACACCCGTCTTCTTGCAACCATCTGTTTAACCACAATAAAAAGGTATAAAGACTTTTGAAATGTGAATGTATTCAATGCAATTTTTATAATCAAAGGAGCAGCTGTCAAAACCATAAAATATATGTATTAAGACAATTATTAAGACAGTGGTTTCCATACGTATTTACCACCTTCCACCTAAGTAAACATATAAAATATTATCAGCTTTAATCATCAAAAGAGCCTAGACTAATTATTCAAAGAGATGTCTAAAAGGCAAAATGCACCCTTTTACAAACGTGCTGAAGTAACGAAATCCCTGAAAAAAAGTACACATGAACTGATGAAAGTGCACATGTACCGAAAAAATGCACATGTACCGACAAAAGTGCACATATCCTGATAAAAGTGCACACGTACCTAAGATGATGCTGTTGACCTTGCCCTTGATCTGCACCGTCGTGTCCGTGCATTTGTAGATGTACACGGTCTGCTTCATGTTCGTTTCAGCAATGACCAAATTACGGTTTCCAACTTGGTGCTCCTGGAATGCAAGAAATGTATCAAAATGTATACAAATAGAGTATGAAGTATTTAGGATGTATATTGTACACTATGCCAATATTGAATAAGCATGATCTGTATTACCTGATTAGAAACGTAGCGCATAACCTGATTAATATATTGAACATGAACTGCCTTCTTCCACCAACCGCTCTAGGCTCGTCTAGTCGTTCGCATCTTCGCAAAAATCGAATTTATTTCGGAAAGTGCGAAAACAAATTTGAGGTATTTCGCAACATTTGGTAAACATAGGCATCAGAGATGCAAAGCCCCCAGCCTATGCAAAACAATCTTTATCGCGAATATTTGTCAAAAAAAAAGAGGCAGGTCAAACGAAATATTTTTTTCACAACGACTTTCTTACAAGGTCTTTCTCACAACGGCTTTCTCACAACGTCTTTCTCGCAACGTCTTTCTCACATGCGTAATCTTTCTGTGTTGTACAAATGTCCCAAAATATCTCAAATTCGTCTAAGTTCAGTACCCTGTAATTTGAACATTTTAGGATCGATCAAACTGAGACCTCGACGTTGCACATCTGCAATATATATTCTTTCAGTGTGCGACGTTTCAGAACCCTAGGGCAGAGACTTCATATCAAATAGCCGCAGACTAGTGTTGTATATATATCCCAAAATATCTCAAATTCGTCTAAGATCAAACCCCCGTTATTTCGACAAATTATGGTCGATCAATCTGAAACCTCGACGCTGCACATCTGCAATATATATTCTTTCAGTGTATGAAGTTTCAGAGCCCTAGGACAGAGGCTTCATATCAAAGTGCCGCGGATAAAGTGTTGTATAAATATCCCGAAATATCTCAAATTCGTCTAAGCTCAAAACTCCGTAATTTCGACAATTTTTGGTCGATCAAACTGAAACCTCGACGTTGCACATCTGCAATACATATTCTTTCAGTGTGTGAAGTTTCAGAGCCCTAGGACAGAGGCTTCATATCAAAGTGCCGCGGACAAAGTGTTTTATAAATATCCCGAAATATCTCAAATTCGTCTAAGTTCAAACCCCCGTAATTTCGACAATTTTTGGTCGATCAAAC
>LQRL01039799.1:2145-15898 GCA_001703475.1 Hydroides elegans
TGACTAGCTAAAGAAATGGGTACCAAGTGAGACATCTGGCTCCCTCGAGACAAACTCGAATTTACAGAGGCAGAATTCGACTACCCTCGAAATTAGTTCGAGGCAAAATCGAATCTACCGAGGCAGAAATCGGGTACCCTCGAAAAATTACCGAGGCAGAATTCTGGCTTATGCTACACCCTGTAACTAACTAACTAACGGCGGACGACGCCGACCGATCTCACAAACCCAGTTTTCGTTTCACGAAAGCTGGGTTAAAAAAAGTATAATTTGGCCGATTTTCAAAAAAAAGTATGATACTTTTAAAAAAGTATCATGTGGCAACACTGAAATTACCCCGTGACTTTGATTGACTTTGTTTCTACGCTCAGATAGTGATTAGAATTTAAGCTCAGTATTACACATCTTTTCACATCGTCTTTGTACTACATCCAGTGCACTGATATCTTTTTGGGTCCATGGACTCAAAACCGGTGAACAGTATTCCAAAATTGGTCGAACCAGGTTGGAGTAGAGACTTATGATTACCTCGGGCGAGCGATTGGAGAAACAGCGTCTGATCATGCCTGCAATTAGATCGCCAAGATTCCCACGATCCCCGTTTCCGGTGGGACACACTATTCCTCGTTTGCCCCACACCAACTCATCGACCCTCGATTCTGTGTAACACCCTGACCTATGCCCCTAAATCGCAAACTCATCTTGATCGCATTTTCTGGTGAGATACACCATTTCTCGTCTCCCCCATACAAATTTATCTACGCTTGATTCGGCGCATGCCCCTGGCCTCTGTTCAAATTTCAAAAAGTTTAATTCATAGACATTTAACAAGTACAGTTAACCTTGATGACATTGCATGTGCCGTAGCCTCAAATCTAACGAAAAGCAACTCGCGCTAATAGATATTCTAGAGACACATAAACCTGATGTTATCTGTGCAACAGAGACTCACATAGATCCTACCATCTCCAGTTCAGAAATACTCCCACCCGAATTCAGCGAAAATGTGTATGGGAAAGATCGAAACCAAAAGGGAGGCGGTGTTCTTATTGCAGTTCGCAACAACATTCTCACTACCGAAGAATTGTCATTCCACCCTAATAGTGAACTAGTCTGGGCAAAATTAGATAGTAACGATTCACAACCGCTATATATAGCGAACTTTTATAGACCACCAAACACAGATCTAACCGCTACTAGTGAACTTCGAAATTTCATATCAAAACTAACAAATAACGTTAGATTACCTAACGTCATTCTAACCGGAGATTTCAATATGCCAGACATAGAATGGACTCATGGTAACATAGCTGCATCTCCTCAATATGGGTATGAACTAAACAGTTCTCTGTTGCTCTCTACACAGGAGAGTAATTTGATACAATGTGTTGATAAACCAACTAGGGGTAAGAACATTTTGGACTTAGTATTCACATCTAATGAAAATCTCATATCATCATGTGAAGTTGTACCAGGAATAAGTGATCATGACGCCGTTCTTACATCCATCGATATAAAGCCAAAAACAACACGACACCCAAAAAGATCGGTGTATCTTCACAATAAAGGCGACATGAACAGTATTAAATCCGATTTAAAATCACTCGCTAGTGAGATAAAAGAAGATGCTCAAACCAAAAGTGTAAATGATATGTTGAACAAATTTAAACACTCACTCCATGAGTCTATAAAGCGCCATATACCATCAAAGGTGTTAGGTAATCGCAGAGATATTCCATGGATGACAAAGTCTATTAAACGCAAAATCAACCGCAAGCGCCGTCTATATAAGAAATCAAAACAAAGTAACTCTCCCCGCGTGCAGAAACAGTTTCGAAAACTCCGAAAAGAAATCCAAAATGAACTAAAACACGAACATAACAAATACATTCAAAGTTTATTCGCGGATAAAGATAGTGATAGTAAGGAACACCAGTATTCAATCAGCAAAAGGTTCTGATCGTACATTAAAGGTAGAAGAAAGGATAACGTCGCGATTTCTACTCTACGCAAACAATCAAGAAACAAACAATCAAGAGGAAATGGCAAATATACTAAACCGTCAATACGAGTCAGTGTTCACTGATGACTCTGGACATCTGCCAGATAAAGGAAATAGTACTACCCCGGATATGCCTTGTATCGAATTCACCGCTAAAGGAATTGAAAAACAGCTACGAAAGCTAGATCACAAAAAAGCTCAGGGCCCGACCAAATCCCAGCTAGAATCCTCAAAGAAGCATCGCCCGAAATAGCACCAATCCTTCAATCAATATTCCAAAAATCGTATAACACCAGTGACCTGCCTGATGACTTGAAAACAGCAAATGTGTCTGCAATCTACAAGAAGGGGGATAAGAAAGACCCAGCCAACTACCGCCCCGTTTCGCTGACATCCATATGTTGTAAAGTTATGGAACATATTCTTTACTCAAATATCGCTAAACACCTGGAAAATCACAAAATCCTGAGTGACAATCAACATGGGTTCCGGGCCAAAAGATCGTGTGAAACTCAGCTAATCCAAACTATAGAAGATCTATCGAAAGCGTTAAATGACAAACAACAAATCGACATGGCTATATTAGATTTCAGCAAGGCTTTCGATACTGTTTCTCACTCCAAATTATTGCACAAACTAAGCTATTATGGCATCCGGAACCATACACTAAATTGGATAAAATCATGGATAAGCGATAGGTCACAGCAAGTGGTCCTCAACGGTGCTACATCAAGCAAAGTCCGTGTCAAATCATGGGTGCCACAAGGAACAGTTCTCGGCCCGCTCATGTTCCTTATATTCATAAACGATATTGCAGAAAACACCCAGTCTCAGGTACGTCTCTTCGCCGACGATTGTCTCCTCTACCGTTAAATCAGTGACTCTTCAGACTCAGACATTCTTCAAAGTGATTTAGATCGCCTATGTACCTGGGCCTCCTCATGGAAAATGCGTTTCAATGAAAAGAAATGCTACATTCTACACATCAGTTCAAAAAAGTCCAAAATAAAGTGCACATATTCGATGAACAATATTAACCTAGAGACTCGCTCACACAATCCCTACTTAGGCGTTGAATTCCAAGACGACCTAAAGTGGATCAAACACATCAGCCAAGCTACCACAAGGGCGAATCGAAACCTCGGATTTCTTCGGCGTAATATCTACAAATGTCCCGAGAAGGTCAAGGAGCAAGCGTACTGTGCATTAGTGAGGCCCCACTTAGAATATGCGTCAGCAGCCTGGGACCCATATCTACAAAAGGACAAAACCCAGCTCGAGGCAGTCCAACGCCGAGCCGCTCGATTCGTCAAGAACGAATACAGTCGTGAACCAGGTACCGTGACCTCACTGTATCGTGAATTAGACTGGGATACTCTAGAAAAACGACGAAAAATCCTACGCCTCACCATGTTCCACAAAATGCTACACGGCAATGTCCATATTGCGCTACCTCAATATATGTTAGCCAAGTCGCGGTGTACCCGTAGTACGCTCAGAAGCCGGCTCGCAAGTGTTAGCGCATCATGCAATGCCTACAAATACAGCTTCATACCAAGGACAATACAGCAGTGGAACAGTTTACCTGTGAATTTGATGTCTATAACAGACTCACAGGAGTTCAAACAGAAAGTAGCGCTACTAGCCTAAGAGTACAACTCCTGTTTTTAGTCACATATCGCACCTGCACAGTTTTATCAAGTGATTTTAGTGAAACCGCACTCGCACCAAGCTGTTTTTATCCGCACATCCGCACGACGCACACCCTCGGCGCGATGCCTCACGGTTTTGTCGAGTAAACGGATAGATGTAGATGTAGATGTAGATGTACACCTACTCGAAAACAGTTAAATTCCGAAAATGATCGTAGATGTTCCAGATAATGGCGGCTTGCTGGTTCCCATTTTTGTAATGTCAAAACGAAGAATATATTATTAACAAGAAAGTATTTGTGAAACACGAAAAGGCCCCAACCGCCCCCGATTCAAAGGGGTATTGACTATCTCGTTTATGCCCATGTTTTGGAAAACCACAGCTTTTGGCCATTTGTGGCCAACTTCAGCCATTTTCGGTAGTCGAATCTGGCCAAAACTGTCAAAGGCACATGTACAGGCTAAGACCTTTCATATGAGCGCATTTCCAGGTATCTACGACCATCCGTTGCAAAGATACAGCCTGGAAAAGACTATGTTTCGAAAACCCGCTGTTTTTTTTTTACATTTTGGCCAAATTCGGCCATTTCCGTTACAAAGAAACAGTCTGGAAAAGAATCGATGACGGACAGACAGACAGACGGACACCCCGAATTTGTATGCCCCCAACCTTTGGGTTTGGGGCCTAACAATCCGGTTTTATCGCTCAACTCCGAAAAAACTCTTAATGAACATATTACATAACGGGTGGTTGGCTTACAACTCCCATGGACAATAGTTCGATAGAAAACCATGTGATTCTGCTTGTCAACGTGTGTAGCCTGTGAGTGTGAGAAAAAGCTATTGTGGTTTGACGCACAGAACATATTTGGAATGAGCCGAAAGAAATAAAATCTTGAGCATTTTACATATCTTTATTTTACAATTGTTAAGTCTTACATGTATTGAAGGCAAAATCGGTTCTTGTTCTTCCTTAATTTGAGTAAGACACGAGAAAAATGTTAAAAGTGCCAGGTTTGTTTACACTTTTGACGGAAACTTTAAACGTCTTTGTTTCTCGCAGCACCCTAAATCACAGTTTGAAGAGTGTACTGGAGGTATACATCGAAAATATAATGGCTGCGTTTCTTTTTATTCAGAAGTTTCAGAAGTTTAAGAACTTAAAGAAACTTAAGAAACTTCAGACAGAGTGTAAAAAGAAACGTATTGTGTCTGAATGTTCTGAATGTTCAAGGTCAAGGTTATCTCATCACTTTTTCTTCATTTTCTGTACAAAATAGTGTTCAAACAATTATAAAATTTACTAAATAGTTATTGGGAATATACAATGTCACAAAATCACCATTTATAAACAACAAAACACAAAACTTAAAAAGTAAACAAAACCAAAAAATCAAAACATTGCGTCACGTGACTAAATTAAGAAATTTAAGACAACTCTCAGTTGTCTTACATTTTGTCTGAAACTTCTTAAACTTCTGAAACTTCTGAACAAAAAGAAACGCTTTTTTGTCTTAAGTTTCTTAAACTTCTTAAACTTCTTAAACTTCTGAACAAAAAGAAACGCACCCATTATAAAATATATATATTTTTCTGTTAGGGTTAGGCACTAATTCACAAAATAACTTTCATTAAGGAATGTTATTAAAGAATCTTAACTAAAAAATCATTTAGAATGATCCTCCCGCCAACCCCCACCCTAACATCCATACTAGGATATTTTGACTTATAGATTCTTGAAAAATGATATTATGGTGTGTAAAATTACTATATAAAACACCATGTAAAATAACTTTACTTGAAGTATAGTATACTTGACATTTAGTCTTCAAACTGTGATTTAGGGTGCTGCTTGTTTCTCTGGATTAACTATTTATAAAACAGCTGGATATGTGAACTGGTTTCGTTTATTTACCCCGCATTCGGAAAGTAAAGACCATTTTCAGTTATTGTCACTTTCCTATTTGAAAAGTTGGGACCTACTTGTTTACACACTTTCGTGTGACGTCATTATGACAAAACTTTTAACCAAACATGCTTCCGGGTAGAGTTCAGTAAAACCATGTGATCTCTCTTATCCGATCATATATGCTCCTTAGGGTAAATAAACCACTTTCTTCCGGGAAGAGAGACCGTCTTGTTCGATAGGTCGAGACCGTTTTATGTCTTTTAGTAACCGTCACCTTCGGTTACATTTCCGAATGCACCCTTACTATGGACGCTAAATGAAAATGGAACAAATCGAAATCTTAATTTATTTAATAATATTTTTATCACCTAGCCCTTTGTTTTCGTTTAAAATGTTGCAATATTATGGATTTATTCATAACCAACAGTCATCATCCGCTACACCACCATACCAGGCCGAAGTGATCATGCAATTGTCTGCATCGACACTCCCGTGCAACCCGCTCTGCCTTAATCTCTATCAATCTGTATAATATAGCCAAAAATGCAGCGATGAAAGAGAGGTATGTCCAGAACTCGAATATGTTCACCGGGGTTCACCAGGTTCGCTAGGTTCACAAAACACGTTTATAGAATATATATAAAAGCGTGGTGCATGTTCAGTGTATCACCAGTGTATGGTAGCACAATACCGGTTCGCTACGTTCGCTAGGTTCACAAGTGAACGGTAGCACAATACCCGTTCACAACGTTCGCTAGGTTCACCGGTGAATGGTAGCACAATACCCTTTCACTACGTTTGCTAGGTTCCCCATTGAATGATAGTACAATAGCGGCTTATTAAACATAATGTATGTGTATCACTAGTTAATTACTAAAGGTCAAGTCTTGATTTCCACACAAGAATAATAAAATCATTTCAAAATTATGAAAAATATGAAATATGTAGGAAATGAATATTCGAAACTCCGTCTGTTTACATATAGGGTGGATATGGGTTATATATAATTTAAAAAGAATACATTATTTTTTTTAATCCATTTTCTTTTTTTTTTCTTGTCTTTCTTTTTATTTTCCTTCGCGTTCCTTTTACTTTTCTTCTTATCGTTGTTAAATATGTCTTTATTTATAAAATGTTATTCAAATGCACACCAACATGCAATTGCAAAGCATTTTCTTATCTTTTTTCATCATGATACCATAAACATTTGAGTACGGGTTTGATGCAATGTACTTAACAGATACAAACTTTTTTTCTTGAATGTACAATGTACACTATAATGTGCATTTAATAATGGGAATATTACAAGATGTCAAGCTATTGAAAATATCATATATTTTATAAATTAATTGTATACCTCTTTTAATATGTTCGTCTACGCAACTTAATATTCATAAAAAAACTTGATCAACTATTAAAACATTCAATTTGAATGTGTATGAAAAACTAATGGCAAAAACACCACCTGTATACTTTGTTGATAGGTGCTTTAGTTTATATCCTTTAATTACTATTGTCTGATATATTAATTGTCTTGCTTCTTCACTTCATTCATATTTTATCATCATCTTCTTATAAGTTTCATTTCTTCTTCTTCTTCTTCTTCATCTTCTACTTCGCGTCATTTGGATTTTCTTTATTTTCAAAATGAATCTTAACTTGTTTAATATTGATAAGTGTAATAACATGTTCTATAGATAACATCCGAAAATCACTGTAAATATTAAAATTATTTATTGCGTCACGAATGCTAAACGCTGTGACGTAAACAAAACATGGCATTTAGATAGGAAACGTATTGTGACGCAATAATTATGTATGTCATTCTTTCGTTCATACTTTGGTGAACCTAGCGAACGTAGCGAACGGGGGCCACGACTCGGTTAATTGGTGAACGTAGCAAACGTAGCGAACCATCGATTTGACCTGGTTCACTGGTGAACCTAGCGAACCTAGTTAACGTCAGTGAACATTATCTAGTCCTGGACATGAATGATGAAAGAAGACTTTTAAGCCTTCCAAATACATTTCGGTGGAAACCTACCATACAAATATCGTTATCTACCATTTTGGCAAGTTATTAGAGATAAACATCCATAATGGACCCAAACCAATCGTCAACAAGGTACAACCAAACATGGACAACCACAGCTTCAACAGGCTAATCTTTCAGAAAATATCGAGGCTACAATATGCAAAACGGACCCAAAAAACTCAAATGAACACCAACGATACGTGAAGTTAAAGCCAAAAACACAGGCGGGATGCCGCCAGGTGCACCTTTTTTTATCAAACAAACTATCTCGTCCGAAAGCACATCGAATTCTAAGAGGTTCTGGATTTATATTACACCTGAACAAAAGAGGTATGTCCAGAGCTCGAATATGTTCACCGGGGTTCACCAGGTTCGCTGGGTTCACCAAATACTTTTATAGAATATATATAAAAGCGTGGCGCATGTTCGATGCATCTCCAGTAAATGGTAGCACAATACCGGTTCGCTACGTTGGCTATGTTCACCAGTGAATGGCAGCACCATACTCGTTCACTACGTTTGCTAGGTTCACCAGGAAATGGTAGCATAATACCCGTTCACTACGTTCGCTAGGTTCACCAGTGAATGGTAGCACAATACCCGTTCACTAAGTTCGCTAGGTTCACCAGTGAATGGTAGCACAATACCCATTCACTACGTCCGCTAGGTTTACCAGTAAATGGTAGTACAATAGCGATTTTTTAAAATATGTTCGTCTACGCAACTTAATATTCATAACAACCTTGATTAACCATTAAAACATTCAATTTGAATGTGTATGAAAAAATAATGGCAAAAACACCATCTGTATACTTTGTTGATAGGTGCTTTAATTTATATCCTTCTATTACTATTGCCTAATATATGAATTGCCTTGCTTCTTCTCTTCATTCATCTTTTATAATCATCTTCTTATAAGATTATTTCATCTTTTTCTTCATCTTTTTCTTCGCGTCATTTATAGTTTCTTTATTTTCAAAATGAATCTAAACTTGTTTAATATTGATAAGTAATAGCATTTTCTATAGAAAACACCCAAAAATCACTGTAAATATTCAAATTATTTATTGCGTCACGAATGCTAAACGCTGTGACGTAAAGAAAACATGGCATTTAGCTAGGAAACGTATTGTGACGCAATAATTATGTATGTGATTCTTTCGCTTCATGCTTTGGTGAACCTAGCGAACGTAGCGAACGGGGCCACGACTCTGTTCATTGGTGAACGTAGCGAACCATACATTTGACCTGGTTTACTGGTGAACCTAGCGAACCTAGTTAACGCCAGTGAACATTATCTAGTCCTGGACATGAATGGAACAAAAGGAGCACAATGGAATATCTCCGCTCAAATTCAACAACGGCGCCATTTACAGCAAAAGCAACACCAAAGTCCTAAATGACAAATTCTCATTAGTTTTTGACTACAACGAAGACAAATCTACAAAACCTGACAAAGGTCTTCGACCTCATCCAACAATATCAAACATCAACGTCACTGAATCTTGTGTTAACAAGTAACTACACAACTTGAAACCATATGAAACCATATAAAGCCACATGCCCCGAGCTAGCAAATAAGCTGCCCCCTGTATTTACCAAATTATTTCAAGCCTCAATCAACCAACGAAGAATCCCGGATGATTGGGAAAAGCAATCGTAGTTCTGATAGTCTAAACTACATTACATAAAAAGAGGAAAACTACCGTTCATAATTCCTAACATGTGTTGCCAGCATATTCATGTAGAATATGAAAACAAGCAGTATGATGAATCACCTCGAGCAAATCAACCTACTAACCGACATTTAGCTTGGTTTTGAGAAACATAGTTCGCGTGAAAACAACTAATACTAATTACCTAGCCATAAGCCAAGACGATAAATCACAAACATATAATGTGTATGTTGGTTTGTCTTGGACGTTCGACAAGGTGCCACTTGAGAGACTTAAGTACAACTTGAACTGGTATGGCATAAACTTAAAGATTTCTTATGTAATCAGAATCAATGCGTCACCGTTGAAGGTATCTAAGCTCCTATAGAATCTGGCGTTCCACAGGCATGCCTGCTTGGCCGTCTTTTACTATATAACACAATCTACTCTATAAAGCGACATACAGATTTCATATGACACGATTTAAAAGTCAATCTATTTGATGTCGACAGCATACAATACCTCAACATGAACGCAACCAATCGACTTTATTACATAGACCATCTTTTGAAGAAGCAAAAGACTGAATAATGTCTCTCCATCTGTTTAAGTGCCAGACCATGCACTTAACTAACAAAAGACGCCGTCATCCGTGTACCAGATCTACGGCCAAACACTCGGATATATTTAGCCTGCCGAATACCTGGGCATCAACCTTCATAAATTACTCAGCCGGAAACCCCATAACGACACAATAACCAATGGAGCAATCAACATGGGTTCTTTATAAAATCTCCACAAACATTTAAAGAACACTAAGATATGGCTTATCACTCTCTCATATACACTCCTGATGAATGTATCAGTCCTGTCTGGGATCCCAAAACTAATAATGATACGGATGAAATTGAACGCTTTCAACGATTCTCAGACATTCTTATTTTTAGTTTTTGACAAAAAAACGGTATGGGTACAAGCTCAACTGGGAGAGCCTAAAAAGAGTAGACCATTGCCAACACGATAATGATGTATAAAATGGGTCATCAACTCATTGTGATTTCGATGGTCGTCCAAGTTCGGACATGCATCAATCCACAAATCAAGGCCTGCACTTTACTCGACCGATGCATTGTTGAAGTGTGGAGGTGAACCAACCATAGAGACGCACCACGATTTTAGTATGAATGGACAAAAATCATCGCAATGTATGTAGGACGCGATTTCATACGGATGATCGAACAGTTTTGGGAGAGGAGGAAATATATAATAATTATATGTTAATATACTAACTTTAATTTCAAGATGAAGTTACAAAACACTATTCTTTTACATTTCGATTCACTTGCATGTAAGTCGTAACGTTGCTCTAATTGATACCATTTTCTTTGATACCTTGATCCTCACTTACGGTAAACCATCTTATTTAGAAGATTTCCACTTTTTTCTATATTGACATTTTTTTCGAAAGTTCATTCCATGTATCATAGACCTGTAAAAGACATGTCTACATATTTCAGTGTTTGCTTGTTACTAATATATATTTTGAGTGGCTTCTGAGATTGTCATTTTACAATTTGAAGTATATACCTGGATTCATGTAGCAGTCATTGTTAAGAAAATTTTAAGGGTCACGCATGATTGTGCGGTACCTTCTTCCACACAGAGGAACACACCATAGAAGCCTTGTTTCCTGTGTATGAATGAATTTTTGTTCCATTAATATTGCGATTCTTATAACTCAGTTAATTTTTAACTATTTAATTTGCGTTTGGTGATCAATATAATACAAATTGTTTAAACTAAGAAGCAAGAGCCTGTGGTTGATTAGTCAGTTGTAACATGATTTTTGTTCTATTGCAAAGCCCTTATAGACATCATCAAAACGTTGTCAAATGCAAGCGTACACAAGTAGCTTTAACACGAATGTGGATTTCGTAATAATAAATAACGCATACCATTACAAACTTCATTGAACATTCCACATTTGATAACAAAGGCATCAGATATACAAAGCAATCCAAGACAGAACGACACCTATATCTTACTTTAAAGCATTTTATTGTTTACACAATCAAAAGCTTAATTATCAAACCGTACAATCCACATGTCAAAATATGAACCGGTGAAATGATTTAAGCAAAATTTTGTAATTGTTACATTTTATGTATATTACTATACTTCACATTGATTTATACTTTTAGCAGTTAGTTTAGAATGACTTGTCCATAATGTGTCGTGTTTTGTCATTTTAATTTAAAATATATTAGAAACAGTATGGCTTCGTTTGCAAAAACATATTTAATACTCTAGAGATTGATAACTCCAAGAATATGTTTTAACCAGTAAAGATAATACGGTTATACCTATTTTGAAAAACTATTGAGCGATTGTATGACCGTAACCAGAATAAGTGTCAGCTAGTTGCGATCGATGTCTGATAGTTGACAATCAAGTGAAGAGGGGTTCAACGTCGCAGGTCTTGTGTATCCATGCTATCCATGTCCTCACTCTTCCGTTTACTCAAATGTGATATATGGAGCAAACGAAGACAGTTGTTATATCCTGATACCCTTCATCCTTGTACAATACCGTCACCAGGACGAGATACACCCGAAATCCTCTACTCAATAGCATTATCACATTATATTATAGTCATATACTTCAGACAATTCAACAGTACCATCTGCACATGAATTATGGAATTAGACCACTCAATTTTTGGCTTTAGAACTTATCACGCTGGTTGACCATGACTAGGAATTTTATTGGCAAACAGTGTTACTTAATAAATGCGCATTTTTTTCTGTATATCATGCATTATTTGGCTTGATATTTTGCCATTCGGTGTCTGAATGCATATTTATCTAATCATTATTAATGCATATGTTAGTCTTCAAAACTGGTGTAGAAAAATATGTGTCTGTTTTGGTACCAACAAAAAGGTCAGGCTACAAAACAAGAGAAAACGGAGGGTATCGTTACAAGTCTCCTTTTTCTTAAACAAGAAGGTCAACCTATATTTTAATTTTAATATTATTGATAGTCTAAGATGGTTCTTTGCAGTAAAATATGTGACCAAATATGCTATAAAGAACTATAAAAGTAAACTAATGGTTGTCTCATGCCATGTCCATATCTGACTCCCGGTTTCAAACTGATGTTAGCACAAGCTTTAATCCATATCTCATCGTTTATGTTATGTATTACAACACCCACTTTGTTTTCATCAATTTATACACAGGATGCATGCTCACAGTTTTGTCGAAAAAAATATAAACACAGATATGAACCAATGACCAATGGTTTCCTGCATAGTCGTACCAATATAAGACATTTTAATTTAGCCGTATCACTGAGGTAAAACAACGATACAAATACCCATGTTTATGAGTTTTAATACCTATTATAATCACAGTTTAATACTAAAAGTCAGCTATAATGTAGATGAGGAGAATCATCAAACGTTTTCCGCATATCATATGGCAATTAGGCATTTACTGGTCAGAAAACCGCCTCTTACAGTGGGCGATAATATGTACTTTAAGCGGCCAGATGCACCCTTTCAAGATTACCCAAATCTCAATCTAGTGGTTGCTTCCGGTCGCATGTTTTTAAAGAGTTTATATAAGACAAATTTTTATTAACTCTTAATCGGGTTTGAACTTAAATATTAAGTTATTTATTTTAAAATTATACCCTAAAAGTTTGAATTCCGAATTCGATGGAAATGTTGACCAACTTTAACAAAACATATAATATCGGCCTTTCGCAGGCAAAAAAAAAAAAAGAAAAGTGCCCGGATGTGAACAATAACATCAAAATGTCAAAGTTTATTGTTGACCCGGACACGGTAAACTCCAATTTCCGGAGTGATTTCAAGTCTCGTCTTTCATATTTTTCTTATAAAATTAGGGTGAAGTCAAATTCATCGATAGGAAAAAAATCTTAAATGCTAAGCACTTCAAGTTACAATTAAACTGTAGTTATTGGAGCATCCTTATTTATACTTGAATTTGAAACAAATGTTTGAGTGATAGATTAAATATGGTAAGGGATCTTATTTTGGAAATGTTTAAAAATGTTTTAAGCATGGATCATTTACTCCTTTAGAGCAATAACATGAATCATATATCGGCTGCTGACAAAACTAAAGGGATTCTCGGGCAATGTAAAAAGACGGTATGATGTGGGGTTGTTTAGTGTTAAAGTGTTATTAGAAGAGGAAGTGCAGTGGTTTTGTTTAACATTTTCTTGGTATATTCGTGATTCGTTAAATTTAACTAGAAGGTCAGTGACCTTGGATCCCCGTGAACTTCAACAATTCGTATATGCAGGATGGTCAGTTTTAACTAAAATTAACCTTGGAAATAACGGACTATTTTGCGACTAAACAAGATCAAGTGATGAAAGAAAAACAGAGTAACATCTTGCATCATCACTCACTTCTTTCTGAAGACATCTCTTGAACTGACGAGACCAGTTGGCAAAAGTATCCTCAAT
>LQRL01039814.1:0-15673 GCA_001703475.1 Hydroides elegans
TGGTGATCCTTACAGGGCGAGTCACACCCTGTGAGAAATTCTGTGAGTCTCACGGGAACTCACCGCAACTCATGTGAGATTCATTGTTGACTGGGATAGTTTTGATATAATACATCAATCTGAATCTGTCCGATAACACACAAAAAATAGAAAATCAGGAAATTTATAGCTCATTTAACATAAACATATGTCAATTTCAATAAACCAAATACAGAATTACGAAACGCTCGTCGGCGAACGCGGTGCCGCACTATCGGGTGGCCAGAAGCAACGCATTGCCATCGCTCGGGCGCTTGTCAGGGATCCCAAGATCTTGTTGCTGGATGAAGCTACTTCCGCCCTTGACACCGAAAGCGAGGCTTCTGTGCAGGCTGCTCTGGACACCGTAAGTATATGGGCGAAATAGGCTCCTTTTAGTCAACCATGGCCAACGGTATATAGAGGTTTTCGTATGGCTGTTAAGAAATATCTGCCGTATTCTATGTGTCATCCTATCAGATACGAGTGTGGCTAGAGAAAAATCATGACAAATTATTATCAACGTATATTCATTGGCTAATATTAACTCTGGTCAAACGTTTTATACCAGATTATATAAAACAAATTTATATAAATTCCAATATAGACGCTTTGATTTGTTAGTAAATACTGTACATGTATATAAGCAAAAGACATGTTAAGCGATTACGCGTAGGTAAAGATAAAACTTAGTCATATTTTACGCATATTTTGCGGTGATATCTATTAGTTGTATATAATGTGCTGGTTTGTGAGAGATGTAGCTTGTAAATTTGTAATTGGTCATGTTTTTCGTCTTATGCTGATGCATCCGTGGAATGTGTAATATTGGCCATGAGTCATATTTTAGATATACACCAAAAATACTTATTTTCCTCAATAAAGAGGGCATGTTTCTTATTTGAATTAAATAGATTAACTTTATTATTTTATAAAGGCGAGCCAAGGAAGAACGACCATCGTTATCGCTCATCGGCTTTCCACTGTTAGAAATGCCGATATGATTGTGGGTTTTAACGAGGGAGTTGTTGCTGAAAAGGGTACACACAGTGAACTCATGAAAGTTGGCGGAATCTACCATACACTTTGTACAAATCAGGTATACCTTTTACTTTTTTCCGCATCTCAGATTAATTCGTTTATCAGGATCTGCTCCTAAAAGCATATGTTTTCTTGCTCTCAACAAACTTTATTGAAAAGTCAAAATGGAATTGAATAAATAAAAAACAGTTTACGCGACGGCATACTTAAAATGTTGATTTGATATGTCCCTTTTATGTTTGTTCGCAAATCCAACTTAGAATTCTGCGGAAGGTTAATTGGTATAAAACATTGTAAACCCAGCGGTATTTATTCCGCAGGTATTACTATGTGTTATACCAATTTAAATTCCGCAGACGCAGACGCAAAGTCCCGCTGAACGCACCATTATTCAGTGACAAAAAAGACGTTGACCATTTCAATTAGATCTATGTACTCATTTTAAGAACTTATTTTAGGCATTACAGTTTTCGCTACAATTATATTTTCATGTTTGTTTAGACGGCCAAGCGTGATGAGGTGATATTTCATGTGTGCTTTTAGAATAGTTTTTTTTTATGTCAAATTTTAATAGATGTTCAAACACATGAAAAAAATTTTGGTGTTGAATTAAGATGAATAAGCAATTATGTGTGTTTGATTGATTTCTTTTTATTGTCGTAGATGAAAGTGGATGTTGCATTATATTTTAGAAATAAGTATTAGACTTTAGAACTTAAAATTGTATTGATAAGTTGCATTAGCTCATAATTAATGTATTTTCATATTTTCATAGTAAATCGTACATAGAAAAAGACAGTCCTATAATAATATAATTGAATTAAATTTCTATTATCTGTATGTTTTATAGACAGATGATTTCAACATAATGAAAACGTTTTATTCCTTTTGCAGAGCCAGAAGAAGGGCGACGACGATGATGACGATGGTGAGATTTATGATTTCAGTAAAATGTTTTGATTCTCAGATACAAAAAATGGATTTATATAAACTGATCAATGAATCTATTAAAAAAGCTCGAATCAGTAATAGGTTTTTAAAGTATTTTGTCGGGTAAAATTTGATCACAATATATAATAAACAGATAACATTCATTAACAGAAATCGGCTCCGCTCCATCTTCGCCAGTGAAAGCAGGCAAACCCTTTGAATTCGACCGCTCAGTCTCTGTGAAGAGCACCGGTTCCCATGACACCAAAGACCTTAGAAAGAGAACCGTCTCGACGTCGTCGGCAATGGCAGCTGGGGCCAAGTCTGAAGAAGTGCGTTTTTTAAAGCATATTTCCGGTGCATTTGCACGGGGCCTGAAATCAATGCAACACTTTGTGCATGGGAACCCGCTAAGGATCACAAGGCAATTGAGTTTGCTTAAAAAACTTACCTATTCTACCAAAGAAAATCTCAAATTATCATAACAAAAAATAATTGAAAAAAAAAAAGGTATTAATTATAAGAAGGGCACCCCACGACACATTTTTCAAAAAGTTGTAAAATCAACTTAAAACAACGTTATAATTACGGAGATCAACAAAATAATGGTTTTTGAACATTTAAATTTTACAAAAAGGTGTTCCTTTTTTCCAAGCCAGCTGGGTGGTTTCATCTTTTCTAGCCAGCTTGGAACAGAAAAGGAACACCTTTTGTGAAAATTGAAATGTTGAAAATAACCAAGTACGTATCATATCATAGTTTATTAGACAAGAGCAAGCAAGTTAAATCAGTTTCCAAATAATAATTCTCACTACTTATGGTGACAATTAAGAAATTTTCAAAAAAAGGTGTTCCCCAAACTGCTAAAATCTCCAAGCTAGAATGAATTTTCTCAAAATGTCCAAGCCAGCTGGAAATTGGTGGGGAACAGCTTTTTGGGGGAACAGCTCGTGAGGTGCTCTTCATTATAACAACACGATGCACAAATACCTTGTTAAATGCAACTTCAAGGCGAATAACGTAACGTGTTCGTGGTTTATATAAACGAAGTATTTAGTTTAGAAAAGAAAACGTAATGTACACCTTTTGTTTAGAATAACATAACCCTAGTTACATGAACATATAATATGAAATAATCATTCTTAAAATTGTAGCGCGTTGATTCCATTTTCAGGAAGAAGAATGCCCACCAGTTCCAATGTCGGCCATTTTCAAACTCAACGCCAAGGAGTGGCCTTTCATGGTTCTCGGTTGCATCGGTGCCATCGTATCTGGTGCCATCCAACCTGCGTTTGCTGTCATCTTTGCTGAAATTCTCGGGGTATGTGTCGGCAATACATTGCGTTTAAAATTACGTGACGTTTGATTACATCTTATTTTGAGGGAATATCGCAATGTATATTTGTATATATTTAAATTGAAAACGCTTTTTCATATATATCAAATTTACAAGTGGTGTTATATATTTGCAGAATTCTTTGTAATTGGGTCGCTGGTCTAAATAGATTCTAATGGATCTAAATGTAAAAAAATACATTGGTTTGGGGCATAGTCTAATTGGAAACACAACTTGTTTAAATATGTTTTGAAATAAAAAAACTGTTATCATGTAAACAGGCAAACAAAAATGCTTGAAATTGGTTTGTTATGTATCTTTACCAGTACGTGTCACTTGACATTTATAGCGCATTTATAGTGACATTGATACAAAATACATAACAAAACGGTTTCGGGAAATCTTTGCTTTTTTGCGTGAACGCGGCATAATTTAAGATTCGTGTACATTTTATGCATAGGTGTTTGAAATTGTGGATCCTGAAGAATTGGAAGACCAGGCCAACTTCTATTCGCTCATGTTCCTTGTCATTGGAATTGTTGCTGCCATCGCCATGTTCACTCAGGTAAAAACCTTTAACTTTTAAATGTGTTCGATAAACTTTTATGGATTAAAAAACTCAGATTGTAAATAACAAATTGTTTATATATTCCTTATTTCATGTTTGACCTTGATTATCAATATTTAGAGATTATCTGGAAATGCGTATCGTATGTTTCTATAAATTTTATACAGTGATTCGCGATATCTTGATAAGTCAAAAATTGAAGTTAAAATCGCATAATCAATCACCGTTTAAATATTCATTATATTTTTAAAGAGTTATGGATTCGCACGCTCCGGAGAATACTTGACCCAGCGCTTGAGAGAAATGACATTCCAATCCTACTTGAGACAGGTAAACCCAAATAGAATAATCTATATTTTAGTTGTACTTAGTCAATGTTTTCTTCTTTTTTTTATTCAATTAAAATATTTGAAGATTGAATACTATCAAATCTGAATACTTAAGAGTAAATCATTATTTAATCGAAAATGTTACGTCTGTATATATTTCTGAAATAAAACAAGATGATATGGATATGTTTCCTTTCGCAGGACATTGCCTACTTTGACGATCCAAAACACAACACCGGAGCCTTGTGTACTCGCCTGGCCACTGATGCCACTGCTGTTCAAGGGGTATGCATTTTTTTCCATTTTGTATTTAAACTTATACGCTTTAACTAATTATATTTATATATAATGCTTATGCCATGTACATTTTCAAATGAAATTACACGGCGCCCTTGTAAATTAAACAAAAGCCGAACATTGAGGGGGAGCTGATGTTTGCCATGTATGATATACAAGAGCCGTTTGGGAAAAGGGCAACCGCAGCGTGCGTCATTGTGTATGTATACGAATGAATCATATCTGGACTATAATCTTTCCTTAATATCCATTTTATATGCATCGGGCGTTCGTATCGGCACCATGCTCTCCGCCTTCTCCGCTATCGGTACGGGTCTCGCCATCGGTTTCGTCTTCTCCTGGGAACTCACTCTTCTCTTGATCGGGTTCGCGCCCTTTATGATCATTGCCAGATTCTTCATATTCATTATTTATATTCATTTTACAGGCTTCAGGCGTTCGTATCGGCACCATGCTCTCCGCTTTCTCCGCTATCGGCACTGGTCTCGCCATTGGTTTTGTCTTCTCCAGGGAACTCACTCTTCTCCTGATCGGGTTCGCGCCCTTTATGATCATCGCGGGATTCTTCATATTCATTTTTTATATTCATGTTTTAGGCTTCGGGCGTGCGAATCGGCACCATGCTCTCGGCTTTCTCCGCCATCGGCACGGGTCTCGCCATCGGTTTCGTCTTCTCCTGGGAACTCACTCTTCTCTTGATCGGATTCGCGCCCTTTATGATCATCGCCGGATTCTTCGAAATGCGCATGATGACTGGGTCGAAGAAGGATGACAAGGAAGCGATGGAAGAGGCCGGAAAGGTAGGTGACGTCATATCTCACTGGACAAGATGGCGGTCAAAGTCGAAATGACGTTCGCATCTAGGCCCGTTTAATACTTTTTCCATTTTTTATTGACGTCTGAACAATGTCTTTGCAACGTCAAAACGACATTCAACATGCCAGATAAGATCGTCGTGACGGTGCCCCGTCCGAAAATAAAGATGTACTTGTAAAGTCAAAACTTTTCATATAACGTGGCAATTATAAGTGCACTTTCGTTGGATGGATGTTTGTGCATTTATTCTCCCTAAGAACCAAATTGTTTGGGAGCTTTAGATCGTTTCTATGTTTATGTTTAATAAGATGTTTTATCATTATTGGTAACATCTGCTGGTCTGGTTGACTGTTATTGTTAATTTGTTTGTATATTAGAGTGTTTATTGATTTATAGGTTGCGATCGAGGCCATCGAAAATATACGGACAGTTGCCACCCTCACAAAGGAAGATAAATTCTATGACGACTACAAGCAACTTACACAGAAGCCCACTGAGTATGACTTAACGTTCACGTTATGTGAACCATTGGTGAAACTTAACGAATTTAACAAACTATAGGAGTAAACTTATTATCGAGAGCACATTTTGCTATTCAATCTGTCGTTGTGTTATGTAAGAAAAAGAAAAAAATCAATAAAAGCATATACATATTTTACTATAATCAATAAACGGTGTCTAATATTGCTTAAAACAGGTTACTAAAAGAGGGTTGAACAAAAACATTTAATCGATTTGTATGTCTCAAAGTTAAATTATGATTTTTTTTCAGCCAAAACATCAAGCGATCGCATCTCACAGGCATCTCATTCGGTTTCTCACAAGCCATGATTTTCTTCGCGTATGCTGCTTGCTTCAGCTTTGGCGCATGGCTTATCGAAGAAGGAAGATTGGATTATGAAGCTATGTTTAAGTGAGTAATATCTGTTTCATAAATGTAAACATGCAGGATTATAAAATTATGGTTAGAACAAATTCTTTAATTTCAATTACATAACATATACGTTAAACCCGTTAACATATGAATGCCCATAGGAAACGTAACAAAGCAAAAAAAAAAAACGTTACAAAAGATACTTGATATAGTAACACAAATGTTATATCTTTAGTATCATTTTGTTCGAGCAATATACTTGTTGATTCAATGATTTATTTATTTATATCCAGGCTTACAATTTAACGTGCTGTTTTTACTATATGTCACATCATCTTATATTGAACTCTTCTTTTTGTACTACTTTCAGGGTGGTAGGTGCAGTGGCCTTTAGCGCAATGAGCGTCGGTCAGATGGGTTCATTTGCGCCCGACTATGGAAAAGCAAAAGATGCTGCGGCTAGGATATTCCATATCTTTACGAGTGAACCCACAATCGATCCATCGACCACGGGCGGCAAAAAAATGGTATGTGCTCTTTAATATTCCAAGATATAAATAAGGTCCATATTAGTATTACAATATGTGCAGGACTCACACGCAAGCGAGTGTAGAACGCGCCTTCTTTATTTAACAACTTTGCTCGATATTCTCAGCAAGTAACCTTCCCATTGAAAAATAAGCTCACAATTATGACGTGTTTAACCATTTTTAGAACAAAGTTGACGGCGAAATCGACTGCCGACAAGTCTACTTCAACTACCCGACCCGTCCCAACATCCCTGTGTTGCGGGGTATGGATGTGGCGGTCAAACGCGGAAAGACGATTGCACTTGTTGGTAGCAGCGGATGCGGAAAGAGCACCATTATTCAGTTGGTGGAGAGGTTCTATGATCCAAAGAGTGGTACAGTGGTAAGTGGTTTGGGATAACATTTGGTTTCTATGTTGTAATCTTACTTTTATGTGTGACGATTTTTTTGTTCATGTATATTTTTACAGTCGACCCAGCCAGTGAAATACAATGGGTACCTGCCTCTAGAGCAGGGAAGGTTAACAGGCTCGCTGTGAGAGAGGAGTGGCATGACATTGCACATGAGCCTGGCCCAAACCCTAAGGAAAAAGAGATGGGCGTTTCGGCGAAGATCAATGATCTCGTTTCGACTTTAACTTTAAAGTTCATCTAGATGAGCATCTGCATGATATCTTGCCTCCTTATCACTTTTTTTGTCCTTTTGAATCTTAAAATGCTGTAAATTTTCTAATAAATCACTAGATCATAGTGTCCATAAACTCTATAAAAACTCTAAATTATTGGACTCTATACTCGTATGTGGCTTTCATTTAGTATTCTCTGCTACCTTACAGTGCATGGACAACGAGGACTTGAAAGGCCTGAACATCTCATGGATGCGCAGCCAAATGGGTTTGGTGCAACAGGAGCCCGTTTTATTCGACTCAAGCATCGCCGAGAATATCGCGTACGGAGACAACAGTCGCGTTGTGCCCATGAACGAGATCATTAAGGCGGCGAAGGATGCCAATATACACAACTTCATCACTTCGTTACCTGATGTGAGTATCAGAATAAGGGAAAGTGGTCCCAGGTTTTAGCAAAACGCTCTGCGATATATTGGAAGCGTTGCTTTAAGGTAGTCTAAGTATGTGTACATGTTCGAACGCAATTTGTGGTATCGAAGAACACCGTCGCAGCAAATCGATGATACCTAAGGTGAACTAACGCCGATGCGCTGACGCGACGTTACATTGTATTTGACGTCGCACAAACATGTATATATGACTAACAATACTTTCTATAAAAGCACCTCAGGAATTATGTTAAAAACTAATAGTGTATTATGTGCTGTGATAAGTCGTCTGCTAAGGGTGTTTCCTTTGCATCGTCTATATTCATAACATAAATGTTTGTGTTCTTGTTTATAGGGCTACGACACGAACGTTGGCGACAAAGGTACTCAGTTGTCAGGAGGACAAAAGCAACGCGTGGCGATTGCTCGTGCGCTCGTCCGCAACCCTAAGATCCTGCTGCTTGATGAAGCCACGTCGGCCCTGGACACCGAAAGTGAACAGGTACACATATGTGAACTATTTTGCTTTTTAAATAGACCCATGGATCTGCCAACCCATCTACACCATACAATTACTGGAGCCAAATGACTCTATTTGTTGTTTTTCTTGTGGATTTCTTACTGTGTGTAAAATTCTAATCTTAACGTTTAAAATTGAACTTAGATTATAGTCAATTCCAGAGACTTTTTTAATAATTGATTTCTAAAATATTCTGTTTAGTGTCTTTATTTTATTTATTTTAAAGATTGTGCAAGAAACATTGGACCATGCTCAACAAGGTCGCACTTTTTGTATCACCGTGGCACAAAAACTCACCACCATTTAGAATGCAGACTTGATTGTTTATATAAGGCTTTGCCTGTTTTATTTTTATAATATTATATTTATTAGGTTGTGCAAGAAGCATTGGACCACGCCCAGGAAGGCCGTACTTGCATCACCATAGCCCATAGACTCTCCACCATTCAGAACGCAGACTGCATTCTCGTTATCAAGAACGGCCAGGTCTCAGAAATGGGAACGCACTCAGAACTATTATCAAAGAAAGGATTCTACTATAAATTGAGCAATACACAGAACAAGAGAAAATAAGAGTTGTGATTTGACTGATTGTTCTCAATCGGAATTTATAGGAGTATTATTTAGATCGCTATAGGGTTAATTTGTTATATCAGGGACGTTCAAAATAAAGTTAATACCCCTTTCTGAGTCTAGGAAATGTATTTTGTGTTTAGGTGAATTGGTTTTTTTTAAATATATAAACATCAGGCGTTCATTCTCGTTTATTTCTTTGCTAAATGTGAATCGTGCTATTACTATTCATTTATTTTGGTTAGCATATATTTAAGTTGGATATCAGGCATTAAATATTTTTTCTCTGCTTTCCTTAGTTGTAATCTTAAAGTAATTAACCTTAATTTTACAAAGAGTATTCTGGTGTATATTGCTAATATTGTCGGCAATTAGAGCAAAACCTAATTCAATTATGGTATTGTCTGTGATCATATGTGTATGTGGTGTATATTCTTAACGTGTATTTATTCATATTTACTTTGGCATGTTCAATTTCTTGGTGAAGCACAAGAATGTTTCGATATAATTATTTTTTTTTTCATTTTCTTACTAGAGAAGTATGCCTTAAAAATCTTATGTTTAGCTATTTGAAACATTTTTTAAAAAGTCAAATAGATTCTAGTAAATGATTTCTGTGATGGTCCCTTATACATATATTTTTTTTACGGAAAGCCAAGCATGTGATTCGTGTTTTTTAGAAACAAATATTGTTTTATTTTTTATTGATTTAAACTAGTCATGATTATCAATCAAAATATGAATTTTGTAAAATGTGATTGATGTGCGAATGTAATTTATCATTGTCATGTATATTAGAAATAATCAGAAACATTCGACGGTATTTTTATTGCCTATCGATTCAGAAATGATATCAGTAATGAGAGCTTTCAAAATTGAATGTTCTATTCGTCTGAACCAAAGACTCGACATGTATTTGCATTTTTAAAGCTCTAAAATTCCAAATTCAGATACCTCTGTGAGTAAAAACAGTTCTTTTCAACTTCAACACAAATGATGAACAGATTGAATTTTTCTCTTCATTATTTGTTGACAAAATGCAATGTTCACAATGCAAAAATATGGTTTGATACATTTCGCATAATCACATTCAGTAGAGTAAGCATACAAGGAAACTCACATACAAAGACAATTAAAATAATTACATGATTGTTAATTGATATGATCACTGTTAGAATACTGCAATCAAATCTAATTTTCATTTCACCGGATGAGCAATTTGTTCTCAATTCAAAATAATCTCATCATCCTTTTTCTAACAGTCTGCACTGTCATTCAACCAATAGTTCATATTGTTTTTATTGCTCTATAAAAAAAAACTAAAAATTATCGCAGATAATTTATAAAGTCTTATAAATTTTTTTTTTTTTCGGCGTTAAATATCACAGGATTAATATATCTTTGAAAAAGATAAAATGATTATTCAAAAGGAGCTATAAAGTGCTTCACTTGTAAATTCAATGTAGCGGTTACTAGATACGATAACTGATTTGGCACATCACGTTTAGATATCTACTCAAGGGAACAACTTTCATTTCTCAATATCAATGTGACATTGTATAACAAAATTATTCCCAAGGCCATAAAATAAATTGAATTAATCACAGTTTAAAATAAATGAAATATGAAGTCATGGTAAACGGACACAAACAGGTCCTTAAATGAATAAATGAAAACATAAAATGAATCACAAACCCACACGTCATTTACAATATTAAGTGGAAAATCATGTGCTTCATATAAATTGACCTACATGTGATGAAAAAAAAAAATATGCAAATATTTCAATAATGAATATTCCAGACACTCAAATACAGAAGATTATAAAGCATATGTAAAAAATAATACTTATGAAAAAGCAAAATGTGCATAATACTTTGTAGTTAAAGTCAACAATTTACCTAAAGCGAAGGGTATACAAATTGCGTAAAGCAACAACGAACAACAACAAGAACATATGTAAAATTATAATAAACATTTACGCATTAATATCATAGTAGCTAAATTTCGGTTAATTTCTTTTATTTGAATATCTTTTTTTTAAATAAGGCACTTTGCGAGGTAATCGGTTTTGTTACTTGGCATTCAGACTTTAATTCTAAGTTAAATAACGTAAACCTGCCCTTTTATTTATCCAAAATTTACAAATCAAGTAAAGTTTGGAGACTAGGTTATCATCTATTATTTAAGAATTCATATAATGGTAATAGAAACGGTATAGGTCATTCAGCTTAAAAAATAAATATATCTATATTATAAAATGTATATAGAAAATAGTTGTATGTCATTTGTCAATTTTAATATACCCTAACATATTTAGAATAATCGATTTACTGGTAACAATTAATACTATAATTGACTGACATATTCTAACTAAAAGGTGCAACTGTAATTAAATTCCAAAATCGAAATAAGAGTTAATTGTTATTTCATATGAATCAATGAGATGACGCATTCACTTAAGAGGATTCATTGTTTGAATAACTTGAACATTTTAAGAATTATGTTACATGTGTCAAAACGACGTTTGTGAAACCAAAACATCAAACATCTTTCTTAAGAAAGATGTTTATTAAAGAGATCGTTCGATAGATTGCAAAAAATATAGGATGAGTTATACAATTCAAATACTCTAAAATGATCATTAGAAAAGGAGCGAAGAGAGATCGTTGGATATATTAGATACAATAACCCAAGTATTAAATTACAAATCAAATTATTCGCAATACTTTTTAAAAAGGCCACCATAAAAATTAGTGTTTTTCCCTTTTTCGGTGGCGGTAACGATATTTTGTAAACCATGTCCATTTTGTTTTAATCATTTATATCGTACAGTCCATTACACTATTCTAATCAAGACCTCTCCCTATAATGATGTTTTAATTTTAAAAATATTTGTCCCCTTTTATTCGGCGGCAACGGCAACCGGTGATGGCGCCACCACTTGCACTTGTTTATCGACCTTGTGCTGATTCAAGATGGCCACCTTAGAGACCAGGTGCTCCGAGGGGCACTTCCGGCGCCGCTGCAGCTGCATCTCGTCGTCCACGAGAGTGTTGGGGAATTTGCGAGACCAGTCACTCAGCGCGAATTGACTGGCGTTCGATTCGGGCTGCATGCGTCGCCTGTGGACAAGAACGGGGGAAAGTATAATGAACTCATACTTAGGTACTTAAGAAACAGATCGAAGTACATGGGTATATAGTTTTCATTCGAAAAATCTTTATTCCCGATATTTGTCTATACTTTTCATATATTCTATACAGTTATATCTTCTATATAGTCCAGTTCAATTTCACATATATCTTAGCTTTTATCTACAATATGACTTCGGTACATTTAAAGATCTATATTTTGCATTGCTTTTGTATCCTTTCTTATAGCTAAGAGACTTATAAATCAATTCGAAACTTCCAACGCACCTGCTAGCCTTGCGCACTGGGCTCTCAATATGTCCCATGGGCATCTCAAGCCACGTGTTACTATCGGTACCATGTCGACCCTGGGGCACAAGCGGAAGTGGCGGAAGACGCATGACGGCCAGGTCGCTGTCCGTAAAAGTCTGGCCCGTCAGGCAACGCATCATAACGCGTTCCTCTGCGGAGCGAGCGCGTTGTTGCGATAACAGCGGGTCGCTCAGTCGATTGGTTTCCGCCTTTTGGAGTTTGTAGTATGGGGAATGGCGTATTTTAATTTTTGCATTTACAGTATACATGTATATACAGCATGTTAAGCATTCGGATTTCATTTAAGTAGGAGCCCGTCAACTAAAAGTGGTTTGACTTTAAAATATTGTGATCAGATGTCAAGCGCCTTTAACATCTTTACATTATCTGGAGTTCACTTAAATGTTGGCAAGCGCAATGCTATTTCGACAGTCCGATCCACTTCTTGTCAACAAGCTACTACTTTTTTTTATCGATAATAATACGATTATTGATTTTAAATTAAATTAACAAACTGTCAGAGAAAATATCTATAACCTAAAAGACGATTTTATTAAAGAACTAAAATGTTGTTATGTATTAGATATTTACTTTTAAAGCAATGTATTCCCATTTACTAAAATTATGAATTATGATGAATTCTAATTAACATTTTGAAGCAATGTATTCGCATTTACTTAACATTATAATTATGATCAATTCTAATATCATTTTCAAGCATTTTTGTATTGAACAATTAACATAAGCGAGAAAAATATATTAACATCATATTTTTGAATACATATATAAGCATATGTAAATGAGCGAGAAAAAAAATTGACTGATTTAAACTTGTATTCGAATCAATAGAACAATGTCAAGAGCTAAGACTTACAACAAGCAAAGAAGGCCTGATAGGATGCAGAGACATTGGATAATACTCTTCAGGTGCAATGGTATCAAGGAACACATGGCCCTGAAAAGAATACTCTTAGGCTCAATCAAGATACATAAACTGAGCATAAGTAAAGTTGTTATAAAATATATAAATTAACAAGAACATAGAAATAAACAAGCACATATAAGAGCGATTCATGTTCATATTAATGACGAACGTTGATTTCTTGGCCATAATCCGTACCATTTATTTCAGATTTTTGGTATCTGAATAAATGATCATAGCAAACATCATGTTTTTTTTTTTAAATTAATATATCCCCCAACACAATATAATTCAACGAAAAACGATCTTTTGAGAAAATGTATATTGAAACACATTTATTTCGCAAACAAATCGTAATAAGCAACACATAACATCTGTTAGATTCTAATCTGTAGAGGGTTTTCCTTGTTAGATGATGTCATAGGAACTGAAAAATTAAACTGCACTGTAAATGCTCGAGGAAATGTTAAACATAAATGTGGCAGATTATCAATAATATTAGACGTAAATATAGAAACATTCGATAGGTATCTAGATATTTTATACTTTATCTTTCGTTTAATTAGGCTTCTATTGTTTTAGAACACATTAATAAAATTCATCTTATTATGATAACTCAAGAAATAATTTAATGTACTGTGGGCTATTATTTCAACTGCTCCAGATATTGAGTGAACCATAAATATTTGTAACAATCTATAGATACCTTTTTATTTGTATGTTCTAGATATTCTTTATGTAGTTCCCTCTTTCTTTTGGACAGTTCTGAATATGTGGGGCCGTTAATTTCCTTTTCGATTTCCTTTTGAATAGGCTGATAAACAGATTTATTCCACTGCTTATGTAGGACTTCTTTCTTACGAAAGTCTAAAAGTTTCTTATACTGTAAAAAGTCTGTAATATCCTGAAAGTAGAACAAGAAACGATTTGATTAATCGATCTTTTAGATAATATTTGCTCGTTACTGTAATACTAGATTGCTTGCAAACGATCACCTGTCAATTTAATGAGGTAAACTTAAGTCCGATTTCAGCTATATTTATTTGTCTTATTTGTTGAATTAGACATAGGTTTTTCTTTAACGATTCTTATTCTTGTAAAGTTATAGTAGCTTAAATGTGACATACATGTATATGAAAAAAATGCAATTTGTATATATTTGCGGAAACTTGCAATCGAAACGTTACCTTAACGAATGTGTCTTCGGTTCCGAGCACTTGGTTATACATTTTCTTGGCTTCGTTCGCTTCTTTATCAGTTCTCTCCTGTAATGAAATAAACATAGCTAGCGCTAATAAATCTGGTTTATTAACTCTCTTATATTATTTATTCGATCAAACTATCAAAGCAATTATATCACAAGCCAAGCAAGTGATAGAATTTTTACCGTAATTTTCTATGCATTGCTAATTTGTGCTTTCGGCCAATCTGTAAATTGACTGGAATGATTTAGCCAATCTATGGCTTGACACAGATTGGTCAAAGCATTTCAGTTAAACTACAGATTCTATATTATCCGCTGTTCCTTTTATCTAAAAGCGCAATTCGTACACTCTTTACGTTCTTCTCCATGGTCGATTTTTGATTTCAAAGAACATCGCATTCTTTTTAATCAGCCAAACCAAGGTACCCAAAACAGATAGAAAATCTGGTGAACTTACAACCATGTTGTTTATTTTCGGTCTGAATAACAGCGTTTCATTTTTCCATTTGGTTCGTCTACTGGCACATGTTCCAGTAGGCTCACCTACTATTCGACTTTTATTCCCGAACTGGGCAATACTTCTGCCATAATTCAAACTTTTAGTTAAACGTGTGTCTTTTCGTAAGCTATCCGATTTGCAACCACACATAGAGTTACCAGCAGAAAAAGATTTGTAATGTTTTCTGCCATACATGTTGGGGGTTATTCTAAATATGACATTCGACAAACTGTATCTAATATATAAAACTGTATTTCATATATCATTATCTATGCTGTAAGAAAAGAAAACATAAATTTGTTATCACTTTCACTGCAGTGTTATCCAGTTTTGAAATCATTTATAATTTATTTCCTAACATTATGATGACACAACCACGAATAAGCTTGTTCTCCGGAGGCGATTTCATTAACTACGATACGAATTCGAGATATCCTTCTGCCTTATGTTTTTATCCGTTTACCACTCTCATGTTTTTCAAAATCATCAATTGAAAATGACTTGCCGGTTATTGGCTTCAGCATTAATAAGTTAATTGTGACCTCAATCATTTCATTTTACCAGTTAATTTGTGGTAATTATTTGAACGAGCGTACAAAGATAACATGATTGTGGCATGAAGGACCTTGTTTTTATCTAAACAAACTCGGACATTATTATATGTGAGCCCTGAGATCTTTATGTCTTTTGGCAGGTATCCCGAATATATAATGA